>JAQIYA010000481.1:0-20009 GCA_034699355.1 Microtritia minima
TTAAATTTGTAAAGAAATCTAGAAAAATTTAAAAACGTTAAACTTTGGAAATAATCGTAAATAGAAATTTATTCCAGAATCATATTAACAGAAAATTTGATACTTTTTTCTCAGCATTCGATAATTTTAGAGTAAAGCCATCTTGAAATGGCCTTTAAAATATGCTTCAAACAATTGGTGCTTTGAATTGTGAATGTAAATTTATAACATTTTAATACGCATAACAGATTGGACGTACGAAATAGGAGGCGTAAGATATTCGTACACAATTGAGTTAAGAGATACTGGAAATTATGGTTTCTTATTGCCTGTCGATCAGATTATTCCAACGGCTATCGAAACAACATCTGCTTTAAGAGCATTTGCGAGAGCTATTTCAACAGAGTTTTAAAATTATTTTTATTTATTTATTTGTAAATTATGTATTATTTATCTTATTAATAAATAAATAAAACATCTTGCATTTTACAAATTTATTTCTGTATAACATTATGTTTTATCAATTCTTTATATTATCGAATTTTATACTTGTAAGTTCATCTAAATTTCATTAACTTTCGGAACTTTTATGCCCTTTTGGTTAAAACCTTTAATCTCTGATTCAGACATGGAAATGAGTTTTTGGAGCTTCAATAAAAAATTTAAAGTCTTGAAAATAAAAGTCACTATTTTTCTCATATTATAACCATATTATATTTGCTAATTTTAAAATCAATCTGGACTTAATTAAAGCGATTTTAAGCAATATTTATATTTTAATGTAATTTATTTATATTTGAAAATAAAATTTATAATAAATATTGTACAATAAAAATATAAATAAAAAGTAAAATTAAGTAAAAGAGAGTAAAAATATACCTAAACTAAATTCTGGCAGATTTCGATTGTAGCACTAGTTTTTCTGTTTACTGGGTATAAAATATCAGTGATTCGATTATAGCACAAAGCGTGCATATTTTCAAGTTGACTCTAAAATAATGTGAGCAAATTTTGCAAAATCTGCTTAAATTTAGATTTGGTGAATAGGACTCAGACTCTGAAACCAATATTTTGGTTCTAGTCTTCGAAATATATGTCAAAACTAGTCTCGTCTAGTTTAAACACTTTACACTCCATAATTACAATTGCAATAGTGAATCATGTTTTGTATTATATTAAATTAATAGTCGTTCGACCACTGATCATGATATTGTGATTATAACTTATCTCATTTCAATATTTATGCTTTATTATTAAAGCATTAAAGCAATTATATTAATATTTCTAAAATAAATATAGTTAAACTAAAAAATCATGTTATTATTTAGTCAATCATTATGAATAACAAATTTATCAGATATTATTAAATCATTTATTGTTACCACGCTATAGCTGTATATATCGAAAATATAAGTCAGTATATCAGTATATCAAAACATCAATTGATTATCTTGTAGGCGTGCATCTTATTATGTTTATGTATAAAGCATATCATTTAGTTATTATTTATTAAGCACTTTATAAAAAACAATGAAAGCTGAAAAAGTTATCAAAAATGTCTAAAATAAATTTTAATCATATTTTATTAATATGTCTTAAATTCAGTTTAATTTTATCTCAATCTTTTTTAAATAGTAAGTTCAATATTGTTTTTAATTTGACTATTTGACGATTTTATAACTGCTTATATTAAAACTTTATAACTTTATATTAAAAAAAATTAATTATGCAAATCATATTTCTCAAATTTTTTCAAAAATTATTTGAATTATAATATTAATTTCCAAATTTTAAGTCTAACTTTTATGCCAAACCAATGTATAACACAAATACATTTAAAAGTTAAAACCAATTATTGGTGAAATTAATAAAATATTAATTTTTATAATTCTTTAAATTAAATATAACTTATTCTAAATTTTATTATTTATAATTTGATTAATTTTATTTTAAAATAAATAAATTTCTTTACTTATGTATGAATATGATAGAAAAAGTATTTTACTGTCAAAAATGAATCAATGTGTCAAAAGCAATGGTCTCTAAAGCTCACAGTTGGCGACCATAATTAAAATTAAAATTAATTAATTTGTTAGAAATCCTAAGATTAATTAATGTTTTTTAATTCACTACAAAAGATTCGAATTTAGTACGCATTGGCGATGATTTGGTCACTAATGAGGTGAACATCGACTGTGACTTCGAGGACGAGTCATTCAATGGCGGCTTTTGCTGGTGGAGAACAAGTGCCGGTAATGGCTCTTCGGCTCTATGGCTCAGAGGACAGGGTATTGCTGTGTGATATTGGGTTTTGTTAAATAACTTGACACGAATGTCATAAAAGGTTACACCAGTCTTACCAAAACCGGGCCATCTGTCGATCACACCACTGGTTTTGGCCATTATCTATACATAGATCAGAGCAACTATACTGTTGGCGGCTTAACGGTCGCACTGATGAGCCCAACTCTGACCGCCTCTCGTCTATCAAACGGTTCGTGTCTATCATATTGGTATCACATGTACGGCGAAGATATCGGTACACTTAAAATTGTCACAAACTCGATCGCCAATCCTTCAATCGAAAGACAAGAGTGGATCAAATTCGGAACTCAAGGCGACGAATGGCTTAACGCCGAAGTGACCATCGATTTGGATTATGATTTCACGATCAGCGTTATAGCGGTCACTAAATTGGGAGAGCAGGGAGAGATTGCCATCGATGACATTACGTACGCGAGCGGCGCGTGTCTGCACACGTTTCTGTGCACGTTTGAGACCGATTTATGCGGCTATACAATGAAGAGTAGCGGTTTGAGTGAGTGGCAGCGGACCACTAGCAACGAGTCGACGCATCCGCTCTATGACCACACCAGTCGATCGCCGGATGGCTATTATGTGAATATAGTTCCGATGGCTGCCAATGAGTTGGCGACTCTAATGTCTCCCAATTACTCGTATGCGGGTGTTCGGTGTCTCACGTTTTGGTACAGCATATGCTGCGATAGCGTGGGTGTGCTTTCTGTATACCAGCGCACCGGACAGGAGAGACGCCTTCAGGATCGCGTTCCGCTGTTAACGCGCAAAACTATTTTAACGGTCGAAGACCGTCAAGTGTGGCGGACGGCGAGAGTTACTCTTCAGAGTTTACCCAATTATTATGTGGCGTTTGAAGTTAAAACCGGTGAAAATACTTACGGACACATAGCCATCGATGATATTGAATTGAAAAACGGCGAGTGTCGGTAATTACTATAAAATTGCAATTATCGTAATCTACGAATGATGACATTTGAATATATTTGTAATATAATTTATTTATTATATTTGAATTGTCGATATATATTTTTAATGTGACAAATTATATTTATGGTGTAATATTATTCTTTAAAAGTTTATCGCTTTTAATTGCATTTAATTTAGCGCACCAGTGGATTGTGATTTCGAGAATGACAGATGCGGATGGAGTAACACATTCGATGCGTTTTCTCAGTTAGAATGGGTGCGAAGGAGTGGTTTCGACAATAGTCTGTGCGATGGATTAGCACAGGATCATACGCTCCATACAGGAAAGGGTCACTATATGTACGCCTGTTATACCGGTCAACCCGTCGGACTCTACGCCTCACTCGTCAGCGAAGACTTTGACTTAACCATGAATAGTCGGTGTCTGACATTTTGGACTAAGTTTGTTAATGGTATAGAAATATAAATAAATAAAGCTCTTATATGAATGCGCTAAAATAATATATTAACATTTAGGTGATCCTCTTGTCTTATCGATCAGTTGGGGACCGAACGGCAAAACTTTGGCCCACATTAAACCACTATTTCATAGCGGTTGGGTTGATATGTTTGGATGGATATACACAGAAATTGAAATAAATAGCGCGATAAACTTAGAGTTTGAATTTATAAAGTTTATCGTTAATTCCAATTCTGGGATGGAATCTATCTTTAATAATATTAGTAGAGGAGTAGCTATTGATGATGTTAGGTATGGCTGTGATAATGAATTGTTTTATATATTTAGTGCACAATTTGTTTATTTCAATCGCTCCAGACTTCTGCCACATTCATGTAGCGCCGAAATATTCCAGACGACGACTACAGAACCACCACCTGTTAGTCTCTTACCTCCCATTCCCACATACATTCCGTCCGCATTTGACTGTCAATTTGAAATCGATGACTGCCAGTGGTTAAACTTTCCTGACAATAATTTGACGTGGACTCGAAAAACGGGACACAGACCTATAATGAATAATAGATCGCCGGCTGCAGACCACACATTACAGTCGATTTACGGTCATTACATAATAGTTGATCACACAAACAATTCAGTTATAAATGTTGATAATAATTGGTTCGCATATCTAATATCCGACAGTGATATTAAACCGGGAGAAGCGAGCGCTGGCTTTTGTGTAAAATTTTGGTATATTATTGACGGACCGTCGACGGGATCGTTGAATGTGTCGCTAGTTATTGACCAAAAAATCATTACACCATACCTTCACATCGAGGGAACATTCGGCCCGTCGTGGAGATACGCGCAAATTTTTGTCACTCAACTACAAAACGCATCTCACCTATTATTTGCCGCCAAAACAGGATTGGCTGGAATTGTAGCGATAGACGATATATTTGTCAATTTCGGCAGATGTCCGGCGCAGGAATTTTGCGACCTTACGACAGACAGCTGCGGATGGGATAACAATCTGACGATGCCGTTGCTCTGGAAAATCGGAAGCAATGCTGACCGCAGTAATGGTCCAAAAACGGATCACACATCTGGCGAGTCATTCGGCAAATATTATTACATCGACACCAAATCGACTCAAACCATACAGGGATTAAGAGCGGCGTTAATATCGCCCGTCTATTCAAGTGATAAAACTTGTTTGCGGTTTTGGTATTATTTTTACGGACCACAAGTCGGTGCTATGAATGTCTATGTCAAGTACGGCCAGTTTAGGGAAGAAATTCCTTTGAGAATAGTTTTCGACAGCGATTTCGACGATTGGACTTTAATACAAATACCGATAGTTAACCGTAAATACAATTTGCCACTTCAATACGTGATAGAAGTGACGATCGGCACCAACATAAGCAACTCTCTGATCGCTATCGACGATATCGAAGTCAAACAGTCGTGTCCGCCAATCGGTTCGTGTAATTTCGAAGAGGACTTTTGTTCGTACATCGGCGACAAAAGTCGATCACAGCGTTGGGCGCGAGCGATGGCACAAATATCAATGTACGGGCCTATTAATGATCACACGTACGGCGACGAGTATGGCATTTACGCCTATTTCGACGGATCGGACGGAACGGACGCCGTTTTAATGTCGCCGCTTATATCGGTGTTGACTCGCGAATCAAAATGCGCGTCGTTTTGGTCATTTCGAAACGGAACCAAATTGCCGGCACTTAGAGTTACTCTTTATGAATACGTGGCATCGCTGGACGAAGAAATTCTGCATCAAATTTTCAATTTAAACCAACAAATTAATGGCGGCGAATGGCTGTACAGTCAGTTCGAGTTCAATATCATATCAACTAGACTTCGACTTTCGTTTACTGCGATATTGGATTCTAACGATAATCAACAGTTTGTCGCTCTCGACGACATTAATATTATTGACGGATCATGTGTTGACATAACAGCTGAGGAGAGAAAAAGATTTTCCTGTTCGACATGCGGTCCCCAAAACCATTCATTGATCGATCAGTTTGTGTACTTAAATCAGGCCAGTTTTTGCACACCTTTTCTACTCGCGATACTTATTTAACAATTATTTGTGATATGATTACAGGTTTGCGATTTTCGGGTCGATTGTGCCAACGGTTGCGATGAACGTAATTGCGGCTATGCGTGCGATTTCGAGAGCGGCCAAACATGCGACTGGAGTGTGAATAATATGAGCGCCACTTGGATTGACGTTGATTTGAGTGCCGCCAAAGCAATACCAGCCAGAGATCACACCAAAGCGGCGGACATGACAGGCCATTATTTGAAACTACAAGAGATCACTGGTGTGTACGATGCGATAGGAGAGGCTCAGCTTATTAGTCCTGTTATGCGACAGTCATCATCCATTTGTATGATGACATTTCATTACTACATCTCCGATCCGATTGTTAAGTCTGCAATTCTGTCCGTCAGCCTATTCCCTCTCAACGCTGGCCGGTATTAAATATTTATTTATTATCTCATAATCTCATATTTGTGTTCAACTTCATTAAAGTTATGCCATCATTATAAGTTATTTGAAACATTTTTTTAGGTCTTCTGAAATATTTCGAGTCGAGGGCGATATGGGTGAGGGTTGGAGTGAGGGTCGAGCTGTGATAGGAAGGATTGCGCACGACTTCCAGATTGTGATGGACGCCAAGTTAACCATTAATAATGGATGGGGTGTTATAGCCGTCGATGACATTCAATTTTTAGTCGATGACTGTTCGCTTCCAGTTTCTCAAAATCTGACAAATTGTTCCAATGATAAGCAATTTTTCTGCAAAAATATGGGAAGGTGTATACCACTTGAAGAGATTTGCGATTTTCAAGACGATTGTAATGATTACGCCGACGAAACGGACGAATGGGCTCATTGCGACGTTTCGCCCGCGAGGTGTTTATGGCTTACCTATGTTTTATGCAAATAATTAATCGTCTGCTTATTCAAAAGATGCGACTTTGAAAACGGTTTGTGCGACTGGGACTATATGGACATACACTCCGAAAATCGTTGGAAGTTAATATCGGCGAAACAGTTTTCCAGCTATTTCTATGCGCCCAAACGAGACCATACGCTTAACTCACTATTCGGACACTATCTCTACCTTTGGAATCAAATGGATAGCATGGCCCGCATCGGCAGTCCTTTTATGGAGACTAAAACTGTCAGCAAAGACAACTGCGAATTTCGTTTCTATTATACTTATAATACCAAATACTTGCATACGAGATACTCGGAAATGGCAAATATCGGTACGACATCTATTCACTTATTCTCCAACATTTCATTGTTTCTATCGATTTCTCATATAATTAGGCAAATTGTCGGTTTACGTTCAATTCACTCCGAACGGAACACTTTACCAGTTGTGGTCAAAATCGACGCCACACGGCATGTACTACGAGAGAACAGCTATAGATTTGTCACACATCGGCGCTCCGTTTATGATTATTATTGAAGGCACTTCTGGACGCGACAAATATGGCGTTTGGGCTGTCGATGACGTTTCTTTTTCGAGAGGCTGTTCGCTATTGCCATCGAATCAATGGCCACGCAATAGTACTTACACGCCATTCACTGCAACGCCACAGGCGGGCAGACATTGCGAGAGCGGAAAATTTGCGTGTGACGAGCGAAGGGAATCGTTTAATTGTATCAGTTTGGACAGAGTTTGTGATTTCGTTTTCGACTGTCTCGACAAAACGGACGAAACAAACTGCGGAACAGATTCGTTCATTAACGGCTGGACGGATGTTAGTGAAGGCCATTTTTATTGGACAAATAACAGCGAAGGAGTTGTGTTATCGAAACGATTAGACGGCGTTTCGGATCGCGCTATTCTCCAGTCGTCCAAATTCAAGACCAGCGCCTCGACCTGTGCTATCAGTTTCAAATATTTCATAGACAGCAAATTGGCTTTCGGATCGAGGTATGAGTTAGATATACAACAAATTAAATGCTAATTCTATGCTTATAATTGCAAACATTGTTTGATATGTGATCAAAATATTTAGTTTACAACTTATGCTGTTCTGGAATCAAAACGAAACGGCGGCACAACTGTGGAGAACAAATGACGATACAAGTGAGGAGTGGATTACGCACATGGAGTCGATCGGCGAACAGAGGTCAGCCTGGTTTGTGCAGTTTGTCGGCCAGAAAGAGCTCGAAGACTGGTCGCCTATTTATACGATTAAACTGAAGGACATTAAGTTTTTAAATTGCGTTAAACCCATGGCTAATCAATCAGTTTCGAAGTGCAATGAAAATGAGTGGCAGTGCAAGAATTTGGTGTGCATTGATAGTGATAATGTAAGTCTATTTTCTTTATATTACAGAGTATTACAGAGTCATGAATAATGCTTAACAAAAGTTTAAATGCTTATTATTTTCTATTAACTTTACTCGAAACGACAGTCTTTAATTATTAATTTTAAACTCATTAAATCTGTTATTTTTAAAGTTAACCTTTAAATAATAGAGATTTGAGTGGTTTTTAAAATTTTATCTTAAACATAGCTTTTTCTTAATTCCGATCATAATCTTTTAACCAGAGATTAGCAGTTTAAATGCCTAATACTAAAAAAGATCATATAAATAATTGTAATATTTTGAATATCTAATATTTTTATAATTATTATCAAAGTTATGCGATTTTCAAGACGATTGCGGCGACTATTCTGACGAAAGCCCAAAAGTATGCTACAACTATGTTGGCAGATGTCCTTTCGAAGTGCAAGCATTCAATATAAATCAATTCTATTCGGGCACGTGTGGGTGGCATGCGTACGATAACGAATGGCTTCTATATAGCGGTCGCGACACGCGTGACTTTATGGGGCCGGGAGTCGACCACACGAGTGGCAACGAATTGGGACAGTTTCTGATGGTCACCAGCGGTGAAATACAGACTGCTGACAGTAAAGCGTATCTCATAAGTCCAGTTTTATTAGCCGACGGTTCGGGCGACTGTCAGCTCAGATTCTGGTGGGCGTCAACCAAAGGCAGTGGTAATCTTAGCGTTAACACTAGATATTCGGAGTCAGATCAGCTAAACGTGATAAAAGAGATCGAAGCTCAACCCGTTGACCACTTGTGGCGCAAACTGTCCGTACCTTTGGTGAGCCAAACCGACTTCGAGGTCATCATATTGGCTACTCGTGGAAACACGATTTTGACTGAGGCCTACTTCGCCATCGATGACGTGTCGTTCACGCCTGCCTGCAAATTCAAATTCGGCCCAATTCGGCCCTCGCAGACCACTACCACTGTTTCGCCAGCGAGTAGTAAATGCAAGCGAAACACCGAGTTTGAGTGCGATAACCACGACTGTATTGCCAGTGCGCGCAAATGTGACTTTCGTCAGAATGACTGCGTTGACGGCAGCGACGAAGCGAAATGTCCCAAACTGTTGACATTCGAGAACACTTCTAATGCATTCTGGAGTGCCAGCACTAACGAAGTCAATCCAAAGCAAATTCAATGGTCAGTGGAGTCGCCAAAAACCGCGTCCTCTAAGACTAAACTATATCCACCGCGAGATAATACATTGAAATCTTCTGATGGCCATTATCTTCTTTTATACTCGAATAATTACGCGACACAATCGATCGACAAATTAGAGTTCAGGTTATATAGTCCTGTATTCTCGTCTTCTGCTCCGAACTGTGTCTTTAAAATGTCTTATTATATTCCAAACGGTAATCATTGATTTACTCAATAACTTATATTCCCATAAACTTATAAAATGAAAAATATTTGAATTTAATTGAATATTTTATAGGATCAGGAAAAGCATTTTATACACTATCAACTATTGTGGACACTGTTGGTGAGCAGACAATGTGGTCCGTAGACACCGGTGACGAGATATATCAGGGAGAGTGGCGTTCGGTTTCGTTTGGAGTCGGCAGAAGAAAAACATTGTTTGCTGTGTTTTTGTCGAGACAGGCGAGCACTTCGATGAACGAAACGTTTGCCATCGACGACATTTCATTTTCTAACTGCGAATTTAGTCAACCAAATCGCAAACAGTATTGTCTCGCAAACAGCTTTCTCTGTCGACAAACGGAGGCCTGCGTTGAATCGAGTAGACATCACTGTTATAATTAATTAATTTTTAACTTTTTTAAATTAAAATTTTGTTTTAAGGCAAAGTGTGCGATCTTAAAGACGACTGCGCTGACAGTTCTGACGAAGACGGATGCGAGTCGACGAGCAATACTTTGATTAATTTCGAGGATGAAGACATGAAAGGCTTTCACTCCGGTCGGCTTCATATAGAGGCGGACTTTAGTTGGAGTTTAGTTCTCAACGAAGACTCGATGCGATCCACGTTTCAAACTGGTCCGCCTTTCGATCACACCTATTTCAACGCTTCGGGACACTATCTGCGCGTTAATTACGATATGGTTCAGAGGTATGATTTGAAAGCCTGGTTTGTTTCGCCGCCGATCAGAGCCACCACAGACGGCTCGTGTCAGTTGATTATGTACACGTATATGTTTGGCGAGAGCGTCAACTTATTGAGCGTATACGTGCGAACTTATTCCGATGACACCAATTTGACTCTCATTCAGTCGTATAACAATGAAAATTTAGATTATTGGGTGTCCAGCGATATATCATTTGTAAGCGACAAAAATTTTGAAGTTATTATTGAGGGCAAGACTGGCGCCACTCCGGCCGACACTATAGCCATTGACGATTTGGTTTTCACTTCTTCGTGTCACTTTTATAACGGATCTCTACCATTAAAGCCGTCATCTACTACTGCATCATCATATCAGACCACACTTGCCAGTCATAAATGTTTTTCCGGTATAATTTTTTAGGTCATTATCAAACTTTTAAAGCTAATAAATATTGAAAATTGATTTGAAAGGCTATCAATATTGCGTCGTCGATCGCGTTTGCATTCCGTTGATAGCGATTTGCAACTTCGCAATTGACTGCTCGGACGCCTCTGACGAGTTCTACTGCACTAAAAGTCAGTGCATCTTCGATAAGGGAGAGAAAGACTGCGGTCTTGACATTTCGATTGTACCAAAAAATTCATCAACTATTGGA
The DNA here is from genome assembly GCA_034699355.1 of Microtritia minima. Classification (NCBI taxonomy): domain Eukaryota; kingdom Metazoa; phylum Arthropoda; class Arachnida; order Sarcoptiformes; family Euphthiracaridae; genus Microtritia; species Microtritia minima. The sequence continues at coordinate 10,791 of JAQIYA010000481.1, forward strand.
GTTGACGGCAGCGGAGCCTATAAATGGGTTGTCGTCGACCGCAAGCAAGTTTCGCGATCGCCTAATAAGGCATTGTTTCCCGAACCGCAGTCCGGCTCGAAGTACGCACTCCTTGACGGCGTTGGCGGTAGTTTTGATGATTACGTCACTCTAACCACCAAATTAATTGCTCAGACGAGCACACAATGCGTTTTGCAATTTTCATACTATTGTGAGCTCACTCGATGTCCCATTGAACTCGTCAAACAGTGGACAAGTGCTGATCGAACTTATAGACGGTAAACCATATTTTGAAACTATATATTTATTAAAGCGAATGTTAACATATTTGATTTATCACGTAAATCACAAATTAGTCTACTTTGGACTCCACTGGACTCCGGGCTAACACGAAATGAGAGCTCTAAGTGGAGATCGGCGAAAGTGTTTGTCGGAAGAGACCAATCATATCAACTTTCATTACAGTCTCGACGCCTCTTTAACAGCTCGTACGTAATAGCTATCGATAGCATCAACTTTACAGACTGTGAACCACCCAAATATTTGGACACCAATAAAAATCAGTGCAACGCTTCGCTAGATTTTAAATGCAAGAACGGTCACTGCGTTGGCCGGCAATACGTTTGCGATTTCGACGATAACTGCATGGACGGCGAGGACGAGAGCGACTGCGATAGCTATTTGAGTATGTGTTCATTCGAGCAGCTCTACGCGTGTGGATTTTGGAGCACCGAATTGAGGACCAACTCGTTGTCGTTCAGACTCGAAGCCAGCGATAGCGGTCTCTATTATTTGCCCAAAACGGATCACACCCAACACACGGACTCCAAGTATTTCATGAGCTTTCACATCAACTCCGACTCCAGTATTGTGGTGTCTAGTGAGTCGAATCCGAAAGTTTATTACGTTTCGAAAGTGATGGACGGAATGCGATCCACTAAATGTCGGTTTCGGTTTTGGTGGAACATAATCGGCGACAGCGATGCGTTTGCGCTCAACATCTATCGTCGCGTTAATTATGGCAGCGATGGCCTAATGAGGGTTCGCTCGTTTGGCGCCAACAACTCGGCCAGTGTTGGTCTGGACTTCTGGAATAGAGCCGATTTGTTGGTTGGAAATGATAAACAAACGGACAACTTTCAAATTGTGATCGAAGGTGTGATCGGAAAGACCGCTTTCGGAAGTGTGAATTTCGATGATATATCGTTGACAAGCGATTGCTTCGCCACCGACTCCACTCTGGCCGGTGATCTGCAAACTGTGACCCCTGACACCCAATGTTCGCCTCGATATCAGTGTCGAAATGGTAAATGTTATTCTGTCGACCAGAGATGCAATTTTATCGACGATTGCGGCGATTCGAGTGACGAGTATAACTGCGAGTCGTGGTGTGATTTCGAGAGCGGTTGGTGCGGATGGTATACTCCTCCCGGCTTTGTCGGCCTTTGGCTGCGACAACAGGCCTCTTATTTTAGCGCTAATAAATTAGGCAGTCCTTCAATTGATCATACTTTTTCAAACATAAGCGGGTATTACATAATGGCCTCCAAACTGGACCGAACCTCGCAGACCACACAATTGCATTCGCCTTATTTTACTTCTTCGGGCTCGATCTGTCGATTTAAATTCGCTTATTTTATAACAGCAAATGATAGTTCAACTTTAAACTTATATCTTAAGACAACTGATACTCGAGTATTTCAAAAGGTATTTCCTTTTAATTACTAGAGATCTGTAAAAATGATTGCCTTATATTTAGATTAATGACTTATACTGTGATAATAATTTATTTAATATTTCTTGTTATGATAGTTGTATTGTAATCATAAAAATTTATTTTATATTTAATTGTTTTAATAAAGTTATGGTCAAAGAGTGAGAGTCAAGAGAATAAATGGTTGACTGATTCGGTTTACATCGGACCGCAAAAGCAAGGATTTGAACTAATTATTGAGACCATTCGAGGACAGAGAATGATTGGTGTGGTAGCGCTGGACGACTTGCAATTTACGAGTTGTGTGCCATCCGTCGATGTGGCCGACTGTACTACTAGTGAGTGGACCTGCAATGACAGGCAGCAGTGTATACCCATCTGGAGGTTGTGTGACGGCGTCAACGACTGTCGAGACCAAACTGACGAAAACGAGTTTTGCGCTCAATTTGATGGCGACTGTTGGTTCACATCTGATAATTGGCGCACTGTTTGCAATTGGATCGACGACATCGGCGCCGACTTTAATTGGTCTATAGGTTATGGTGCGAGAGATTCGAATACTGGACCGCAAGCTCTGCTCAACAATCATAGCTATGTGTTTATCAATAGCGCCGAACACTATATGGGCGAACGGGCGGCCATCGCTGGACCCGAGTTTATGCCGAGTCTCGGCTCTTGTCATTTGTCGTTCTATTACTATATGTATGGCTCCAGCGATATGGGAGAGCTTATTGTAAGTGTTATTAGAAATAAGTGATTGAGTTAAACAATTGCATTGATTTAGGTTTACACGAAAGGAGTTAATGGTGTGATTGTAAATGCATTTCGTATGAGCGCTAATCTCGGCCGTCAATGGATTCACGCGCACACCATTGTTGGCAATAAAGAGCGATATAGAGTTGTGTTCGAGGCTGTGGTCGGCGGTGATAACTATACCGATATAGCCATCGGTTATGTTTCGTTTTCGCAAAATTGCTTAACCGGCGATCCGATTGCGGCCAATCGAAACACGACGGGCTGTAAGGGAACGCAATTTTATTGCAGATCATCACAGGAGTGCATACCGATTGAGTGGGTCTGCGATTGTAAGGCTGACTGCGCTGACGGTTCCGATGAACTCAATTGCGTTCATTTTAATTGCTCCAATCAGACCAGCGATCCCACTGACAGCTCACTCAAACACACGTCTGGTAACTAATCATCGTTTTTATTAATGTTATGTAATGAACATTACTTTATTTTCTTTAAAAACAGATCAATACATCATTATTGGCTCGATATCTGGTTTTGTCCTCATTCTACTCATATTATTTGCTATCTGGATATTGGTTGGCAAATATAGAAATACACTTTCGACCGACACATCGCCACTCACTTTAGACAATAACAATATAAATACTTATTTGTCTAATAATCAATTCGAGACCACATCACATCGAGAATTGGATTCATTTCCCACTTTTGAATTATCGCCGAAGATATTCAAAACTGATTGACATATTGTTATTTTTACTGTAAATTTTAACACTTAATTTAAAAGTCTTTTGTATTATATATTTTATACATATTAAATTCTAATTCTAATTAAAGTCTAATTTATCATTTTTTGAAATTGATTTTACCATCATTTTATTTAATCCTAAGAAACCATGAAAACGCGGTCACAAAAATGTTTACGCGAGATAATAATGATTTTAGTGATTTGTGCTTTACTTGTGCCTGATTTCATGCTGTACTCTTGAATAGTTACGTAAATAATAATTAATCGCAGTCACAATTAACAACTGTTGCTTAGTTATCGTAATTTAAAAACTAATCAATTCTGTAAATTGGAAGAAATACAAAGAAAATACGGAATTATAAATTGAGAAAATTCCTGTGAATAAATTTTTCGGCACAAATATTGCATAATATATTTATTACATAAAACACATATTTTATTATATAATAAAACTTGTGTCTAATAGATAATTATTAATTATGACAATAGTTTAAGCGCGTTCTGGTTTAACTTAGTTATTGAGTAACTCTTTAGACTATTTTGCAAAATTAAATAACTATAGACAGATAGATTGATATATTGTCATAAATAATTAAATATATTTTTAAATATTATTATTATACAATTTTATTTACCTATTTTTACTAATATAAGCAGGTTTTAATAAGCAAATTAATATTAATTTATAAATTTTTCTATATTAGATCAAAACTCAATTCTACAAAAGATCATTATATTTAGTATGGATTTTAAATTGCTCTTAAAATGTTTTTACTCAAAATCATTATATTGCTCAATATATTTTATAACGAAAAGTTATGCAAAATATAGTGATCATCATCTGTAAAATTAAATCATTCTATTGCTCAAACTTTGTCATTTTTATCATAAGCACATATACTCTCCATTATTAAACTGATATTCATGATTAATAAATTACTATACGACTCAAATTAATTTGATTTATCTTTAAGCGAATTACTATTATCAGATAAAATAAAATATAAATAAAAAGACTATCGTATAAAAATCTCACATTTTCAAAAATCAGTACTTTAAAACTTTCAAAATGTTTATTATTTATTTTGCATCAATATTTCTGTTAAATTATTTTGTGTACTCAAAAAGTTTTGAATCAAATACTGGACACTATAATAATTATACTGTTTTTCGATTAAAGGCAAATACAAATTCTCAATTGGATTATTTGCTTAAATTGTCTCAAAGAGATAATGAGGTAAGAGTTAATACGGTTAAATAGGATTGCTTTGAATACCATAGTCGTAATTCAAATGCGTTTCAGATTGATTTCTGGACATATCCGGCATCACTGAACTCCACTGTAGATGTTATGATTCCACCAAATTTGAAAGATAAATACGAAATTAGTTTTAGTGAAAATAATTTATTAAAATCGATTCTAATAGAGGACGTCGAAAAGTAAGTCAAACACAATTTTTACCTTTTATAATAAAACTTGAACTCAGAAATTAAGAAACAATTTAATTATTAAGTAAATGACTATTGAGAAACAATGCGTAACGACATAATGCATTACCCCATAACGAGTGGCACAACATAGCCCTATATAATGTCTTATGTAACTTATATAAAAATTTATGACTAAACCCTTTCCAATTTCTGTATGCCTTATGTTATTATAAAAATTAAGTTTAAAAGTTAATTCGTAAGGGTTTTAAGTTTTAAAAATAATAGAGTTATATTAAGAAAATAAGTAACGTAGTAATTGTTATATGCAAAGAATATAATTAATTTCAATGTAAAATTTATTTAACTACAGTTTGTAAAATTAACTATTTTTTATTATATTAAAAGATTGTCAAATTTTTATCATAATTATTTCAGTTATAATATTTATTATTTAAATGAAATTTAAAACTTTAAAGCTTAATTTAAATGCTAAATTTTGAATATGGTTTAGATTGATAACAAAGCAAAGACAAGAATCGGTCAAAACAACTGACTCCGGATTTAAAAGAGAAATAATACCTGGCTTTTGGTCTGCGTATCAGCGATTATCGCTTATATTCGAATTTCTCGGTGAAGTCGAGAAAGCATATCCACAAATCGCTTCCGTAGAAATTATTGGCAAATCCAATGAAAACCGAGACATTAGAATTATTAAAATTGGTATCCATGACTCCCAGTCGAGAAACGATAAGCCGATTATATTTTTGGACTCAGCCATTCACGCGAGGGAATGGATAACAGCAGCGGTTACCACATATTTTATTCAGCAATTGGTAGACGGATTCGAGCAAAACGATGCCGAAATTATAGCTCTGTTGACCAAATTTGATTTCTATATATTGCCAGTGTTCAATCCCGATGGTTACGAGTACACTCATACCAATGCAAGATATTTTATTTTTAAAAATAATTTCCATCTTGAAATTTGATTTATTTTATAATTTTATGAATTTTTAAGAATTTAATGAAATTTTATACGAATTTTATAGCAAAGACTTTGGAGAAAAACTAGAGCCGCTACCAGTGGTAGCACATGCATAGGTTTGTAATGATTTGAGAAAATCAAGCATACTTTTAATGATTTTCATAAATTACATATATATTATTAAGCAATTTTCAAACATAAAAACATTTTACAAATTGTTTACAATTAATTTTACGATAGTTTTTAACTAAATTAGTATTGGAACAGAAATATTTTTGTTATTAATATTAAAAAGTAATATTTATTGTTTTTAGTTTTTAGTTTAGTGTTTTACAGTTTTAAAAGCTTTAGCTCATCGCTACCGTAAATTTTAAAATTAATACGTTATTTTGATCACTGATTTTTCACTGATAAAATTCAATTTGCAATATTTTAGGAACTGATGCGAACCGCAATTTTGATTACAAATGGATGGTCGCGGGAGCGAGTAGTGATCCGTGTAGTGAGACATTCGCGGGTTCAGAAGCTGGTAATCAGCCCGAAACCAAAGTCTTTACAGATTACATTCTGGCCAACAGACAGAATATTAAAGCGTATTTCGCTGTGCACTCCTATTCTCAATTATTATTGTATCCATGGGTATAAATAACATTATTTTATCAATTTAGTTTTTTATGTTAATTTTATTTTGAAACAATTTCATATAAAGGGTTGGACACTAGACTTGCCTCCAGATAATGATAAATTGGTAATTATTTTTTCATGAATATAAATATAAACTTAAATTTATAAATATTATTGTTTATTATCGCGTAATCTAAGCGTAATATAATTGGGAGTTTAGGGTAAATGAATGTGCGAATCGCCACATGTTTAACTAAATGGTTAATCATGTTTTAAGTAACAATTTTCGAATATGCGATAAAATTAGAGTTTTTATATATTTACACTTATTTGCTATATTTTTATGTTATTGTTTTTTTTATTAAATAGACACTTTATTTCGTTCATGTTCATAAAAGCTCTGTGGAATCAAACTAAAAAAGTATGTTCCACTATAATCGCTGCATTGCATATTGCATTTTATATTGCATTTTGCAAACATTTAAGGATCACTGAAAATGTGATTCACACCTATTGTTTAAGAGTGAATGCGTCAAATGAATACGATTAAAATGACTTAAATGAGTCGCATCAAGTTTTATAATAAATCAAATTTGTTCCTTAAAACCTCATCAACACTGTATAATGATTTAATTGTATAATAATATGCAACTTTACACTGCAATCGTGTTTTACAAAAAATTAATTTTCAATAATTTAGTTAATGACAAATGGCTAGTCTAATAATAATGTTACTTTAAAGTTGGATAGGGCTGGCATTGCTGTGTCGGAACTAACGAGTTATTACGGCACTCGTTATACGTATGGCTCGTCTTCTAATGTGCTTTGTATGTGATGAAACAGTTTTGCAAAAAACAAATTTAAGTAATCATTTTGTATGATTTATTAATTATAACAGACTTTGCTTCTGGTAATGCTGTTGGTATGTATCAAAATTTTCATTTCTCAAATGTTGCAATTACTTGAAATACATTGAACGGCATGTCTAGACTGGTCATACGAAGTGGCGGGCGTGCGATACGCCTATACCATTGAATTGCGCGATACGGGAACGTATGGTTTTTTGTTACCTGTCGATCAAATCATTGCCACCTCTATCGAGACAACCGCCGCTTTTCGGGCGTTTGCCAAAGCGATTGCTACTGAATTCTAACGCGATTTTATAGTTTAACATTTAATTTGTTGAAATGAAAATTCATAAATGATAAATGAAACAAATTTTACGCTTTCAAAAATAAATAGAAATTTTTTGGTTTTACTGATTCAAATAAATTCTTAATTTTAAATCAAATTTCCCACTTTATAATCATACTCAACATTATTCAAGACTAGATGGTCGAGAAACTCGACTCTGCGAGTGTCGACCGTAAACATTCTCGATATAGTGCTCTCGTGTATCATAACCTCCAACTTGTGTTCGGTGTGGCGAACCCTTTCGACGCACTCTTTGAGCGTCAAAACCGCTGCCTTAGTGTTCCTGAGGTCGATGAACGTCAGCTGTTTGCAGCCCGCGATGATCTCAGCTATAGTCGAGTCGGAAACAAACCTCTGTCCGCGCAAATTCAAAAGCCTCAACTGCTGCAGACTCTGAATCGCTTCCACCACATCGTCTCTGACGCACGTGTTCTGATTCAAACCGCTGGTCCAGATTTCTAGCGCTCTCAATGCCGGCAAATAGCGGGCCATCGCTTCGATGGACTCTCTGCTGAGAGCCGTTTGAAAGAACTGCAATCTTCTCAGTTGATCGCAATTTTTCAAAAACTTGACGCAGATATTGCTGATCTGAATATCGATGGCCACAGTGAGGTACAGGTCGCTCAAATTGCGCAGCTTTCCGATGCCTTCCATGAGGCCATACAGTTCTTCCACATTAATGTTGTTGTCCACAGACAGCCCCAAACACGATATGGACTGAAAGCGAGCGCTTATGTCATCCATGGTATTGATATTGAAGCGATAGACGACCAGTTTGTCGAGTTTGAGTTGCGGCAGTCGGAGCACAGCGTTGTTGTTGAGCACATTTCCGGGCGCCTCCAGATTCACCAGATTGTTGCTGATGGCAGAGAAGTATTCGCCGCTAAACACAGTCGTGCCGGACGTGTACTCAATTTCCGAATTATAAACGGCACTATTGGTTCGCAAGCACTGCGATCTCAGCACAAACGTCTCCAGTTTAGGCCACGCGTGAAACATCACTTCCAGACTATTCTCGCTGAGGTATAGATTAACAAAATCCACGTAAAAATAGCTAAGATTGGGAAACTTTTCGCAGGCGTTGAGCACTTCGTCATGCGCTACGATCACCACTCGACCATTGGTGGTGCAGTCGCTCATTTCGATCCTCAACAGCGACAACTGCTTGTTGTCGCGCTGTGCTATGGCGTCGAGAATGTGTGACTTGCATCGCGTGTATCGGAGAGACACACAGAGCGCTCTTAAGTTCACATATTTGCTGATAACGATTGAAATCGAATCGCGGTCTATGTTTTCGTTGCGCTCCGGCTTTTTCGAGATGTTCACCACTGACACCGAACAGCTCTTCATGGTTTCGCAGTAGAAGCGAGTCTCGTGAATGTCGTGATCGCTTATGATTAGCGCCGACTCCACTAGAAATGCTTTGCGCACTATATCCTGCCATTGATGGCAAACCAATTCGGCTTTTAGTTTACTTTCGAAGTCTAAATATTTGCTAAATACTCGACACAGTATATCGATGGGTAAATCGTTGAATGAAATTGCTTGCGATGACATGATAGTTGTGCCTTCAGTTAGTTATAGATTATATTTTATTATTTAGTAATTTGCAAAGTGCTTGTTTGTGTGATTGTTGTTTAATGCGTTCAATTAAATTACAACAATATTTAAAGATTTATTAAAATTTTGAAGTTTTTACATAAACTGAAAAATCTGTTAAACTGTTTTATTTAATTGTTATAACAATATTTAAATAAAATCAATTGAAAT
>JAQIYA010000482.1:0-20006 GCA_034699355.1 Microtritia minima
AAAGTTTATTCATTTAAAGCTATATTATTCATACAGCTTTAAAATTAATTACAATTAAAATTTTAAATACAATTGTTTGTAATGATTATTTATTTATTTAGACATTTAGATAAATATGTTTCCATAATTTTGACAATTTTGTTCTGAAGTTGATTTACTAAATTGTAAAGTTTATGTTCATTTTGTGATTTGTAAATTTAAATTTAAATTTTTAATAATACAATTATTTGTAAAGTATTTACAAGTATTTGCTTTAAGAAATATTTGTATATACAATATCATTTGTATCAATCAATAAACTTTACTTTACTGAATTTACTTTAATTACTGAAAAAAATCATTTCTCTTAGGTTTAGAAACACTTCTCATAGTTATTGGAAAATGAAAGGCTTAAAGATTAACACTCACTTACTTATAAAACTTCACTTCACTTCACTTCACTTAAACACAGTGTAAGTTTGTGGCATTTCTTTTAGCCTTTGAAAAGTTCTCTCTGAAAATGAAAAAACATTGTAATAATATATTATATTGTATATATTGTTTTATAAACAAAAATTATGTAAATATCAGAATATTTACATATCAAAATCTAATTAACACGACCTCCTAATTTTTAAATAAGCTAAATGTTGGTTATAATAGCTTTTAATATCTGATTTCTCTATTTAATAATTTGTAGTGCAATTTTTATTTAATTGCAGATCGCTATATAAGCTCATTTGATTGATTTAAAAAATCAATAGGAAAAATCCATTATTTTATTAAGAATAAAATATTAGTTCGCCATAATATATGTTGTTTTCTTCAATATTTAATCGAGTTTTTCAAAATTACTTTCTGTTTCTTTCCATAGATTGAAGAAATATTTTATTGCTTGCATTAAAATATTTGCATTAAACAAATTATTCTGTTTGGTATCAATTTATGAAGTTTAGGAAAAAAAAAGTTTCCCATAAAAGTTGTAAAAAGTTTATTAACCACAGACAAACCTATGGCCCTATAGATTACAGTAACTGCAAATGATTTATTGTTAATCTAAAAGTGATTTTATTTTGGTATTTTTATAATTATCACTTATAATACACGTGAAGTCTCAATTGAATTATCATGAAATCAAGAAATAGTAATCGCAAAATGATTCATCATTTACTATCATTTACTATTAAATAAACACGCTTAACATGCTTAACAAGCATTTCAATTAAGTACGAAATAAGAAATGCTGCGAATATGAGCCATACATGAATGTATTGGCGTTGAGTATGCGATAAGGAAGGTGTGGCGTACGTGTGGTACGGCTCACAGCTATTTCATTATAGACTCGCAGTTATTTCAGTTATGCGTGCGTTCGCGCACTCCTTGAGAGAGACATTCAAACGAGAGTGCAATGAGAGAGCAATGAGAGTCAGCATAGCGTTGAGTCTATGCCTCAGTCTATGCCATACTCTATGGTCGTGTCTATGGCTGAGTCTAGCAGTTATGCCGCTCTCAGTCTATGACAATTGAGTGCCGCAATAGTGTAGTGATAGGTATTAATAGTGCGATCAGTGGTCACTGAGCTCAGTGTTGGCCATACCGGGCTGTGCTCAACACTGCCAGTCGTGACACTCGTGACACATGTATGGCAGACGCGCCGCACTGTCACTCGTGAATGGCTTTAATGCTGATCTACACTCAATATGGATTCGCCATATTCTTCTTCATCGGCTGGTGTTTCGTGTGGATAATGCACTTAATGGCCATTTTGAACGGCAAACTCAAACTGAACCGCAAGCGCGACATCGCGTCGACGCCCACCGAAACACCGCTTCCCGGCGTGTCTGTCATCAAGCCGTTGGTCGGCATTGACGGCAATTTGTTTTCCAATTTGGAGACATTTTTCCTCATGAATTACCCGCAGTTCGAACTGCTGTTCTGCGTTCCCGACGATAAGGACGCGTCGGTGATGTTCGTGAAGCGACTCATCGATAAGTACCCGCACGTCGAGGCGAAGCTGTTGATCGGTGGCGCCAAAGTTGGAGTGAATCCCAAAATCAATAACATGCAACCGGCGTACGAGGCGGCCAAACACGAACTCGTCCTCATCTCCGACAGCGGCATCAGAAGTACGTCCAACACATTCGTTTCATTGTTGATTCATATTATGCTTTTTAATTATCTTAATTATAGATAATTGCAATCCTTATTTCACTATTTGAATGAGTAATTATCCACAGTTGACTAGTAATTAATTATGAATATTAATATTTCTTAAGATTATATTGATTTTATTTTCTTTCGAAATATTTCTTGAATTGTTTTTTACCCTATTTTAACATTTAATTTATAATATTTTAGTTATAAAACGACAAAAATTGGCGAATAAATGTATGCTAAATATGGTATTAAAATTTACGCCTCAGATTTCCTTTTTTCGTTAAAAAGGAAAACATGTAAATTCACATTAACGCCATATACGACTGTAGTTTTGGGAACTTACGTGGTTTATCAAAATACTATTGCAAAGTTCATTAATTTATTTAATTGCCATTAATTATTATACATTATGTATAATGAATTTTATTGACTGCAATATTTAAAAAAATAAATTTAATTACGGTTAGCTATGTTTTATAATTTATTATATTAAAGGTAATTAAAATGTGATCACAATATAATAATAAGTTTGGGAAAATTATATTGTCTAAAATATGTCAGTAAAATATGTATAAGAGTTTATTAGTAAAAACTGATAACTTTATATTTATTTTCCGCATACTCCGCATATTTTCTTGAAGTGATGAAACTAAAATTATTTTTAATGATATTTTGTTTTATTTATAAATAATTAAAGTGAAGGTCTCTGTTAAAGACGATATTAATTCACATTCACATTCAAGTTAATCAATGGAATATTTATAAAATTGGATAAATATTTGAAAGTATTTTAAACAAAATGAATTTTTAAAACCTTTCAAAATGTTATTTTATCGTCTTTCTAAAACTTGAAATTTCTCTAAAAAATAATAAACACGTTTAAGTTGATCTTAAACTTTGATTGTCTCAGAGATATTCAGAGGGATTATTCAATTTTAATTACAGAATTTTATATATGAAACTTTAAATACCAAAGATAATTAAATGATTAATAATGAATAATAATATCATTAATTTACCGATCATTACCGTTATCTATAATTATCGATTAATACAAATAATTCTAATATTTATTTATTATTATTATTGGCAGTGAAAGACGACACTTTGCTGGACATGGTGTTATCGATGAAAGAAGACGTGGCATTAGTTCATCAAATGCCGTTTGTTTGTGATCGAAAAGGATTCCCTTCAGTGCTGGAAAAAGTGTACTTCGGTACAGCTCACGCACGCATATACCTCTCAGCAGACTTTATCGGTATTAACTGTCCGACTGGAATGTCGGCTCTCATGAGGAAGAAATTACTTGACGATGTGGGCGGCATCGCCGCGTTCGGTCAATATCTAGCGGAAGATTTCTTTTTTGCCAAATCATTTACGGATAGGGGCTGGAAATTACGAATCAGTTCTCAGCCCGCGTGGCAGAACTCTTGTACAGCCGATATCGACTCATTCCAGCACCGAATAACCCGATGGGCAAAACTTAGAATAGCAATGATTCCACATATGATACTTTTAGAACCCCTCTCCGAGTGTTTATTGTTGGGCGCATTGGCGGCGTGGGCTCTCGGCTTCTTATTCCAATGCGATCCGTTTGCTGTTTACTTATTCCATTTACTTCTTTGGTTTTTACTCGATTACGTGCTTCTGTGTGTTGTGCAAGTAAGTCATAAATGCAATCATTAGTTGGCGTACTTTAATGAATCTAATGAAATATTATGACAACAGAATGGTTCGCTGCCATTTAGTAAGACCGAGTTTGTAGTGGCGTGGATGTTGAGAGAGTGCTTTGCGTTAATGCTCTTTGTTCGTGCTCTTTGGGAACCGGATGTGAAGTGGCGGACCGGCACGTATAAGTTGAAATGGGGCGGATTCGCCGAAGAAGTGAAAACTAAGTTATAGCGTCTGACGAATCTTATACACGTTGTTGCTTTCAATTGAAGTTCGCCGAACTTTATCTCATTTACAAGTGCCTCACATTAATTGTAAATATTAATCATGACAGTTAGGCTGACTGGCAATTATTTAATTTTTTACATTATATCTCTTCTAATGGCAATTACATTATTGTCTCATTTTTTATAACTCACACGACAGCACTTAAATCATGTTACTATTAACTGACCGAACAAAAATACTGCTCATTCAAATGCTGATTCAACTGCTCATTGCTATAGTTTGAAAACTCATTTCCATTAAACAATACTGTAATACATATTCTATTAGGAAAGAAATAATATTCGAGCATATTTTTGTACGTAAGTTATTACTCTTTTAGGAAATTTGCATTTGTTATAGAGCTTTAAAATAGATCTACATATTCGTGAAACTCTTATATTAACCTTGAGATAGAATTGTTTTTTATTTACAAAATATAAATAATTTTTTTAATAATGAGAATATTGATTAAATCGTGAATTAAAATCTAAGAAAAATATTTCTAATTTTTTCTAATGAACTCAATTAATGCATTTCTTTGCATTTATAAAATATCTAAATATTGGTTTGAAATGTTTCCGTAGTATACTCGACGAACACCTGAAATGCAAAAATCAATTATTTCTACTTTATTTTATTTTGTTGTATTGATTCCATAAAACAAGTGACAACCATAACAATTAATTTAAACCATAATATTATATAACTTATTTAGTCTTATTTTAGACTAAATATTATAATAGAAACAATGCATAAATTTACCGAAATTTTCGGCTTACATATGTTTTCGTGATAATAAAAGAATTTGTTATGTGGTTTTCAAGTGTTTTATAAATCTAATAATAACAGAATTTTGCCCAGAAATTTACAACATTTAATTGCAATTTAATTGCAATTACATACAAATGCATAATTTTGCATAGAATATGTTTGAAACTTTACAGACCATGTTCGATAAAAAAAACTGTTTGGCAGAAATAATTTTGTTGAGATTTGTAAAACCAATTGTGATTTTTCAATGTTTCGTAAATACGCATTTAAACAAAATTAAACGAAATTAATGTTTTTACAAATAATTACTTAATGATTTAACTGTTTATATATATTTTTTGTTAACATCACAAAAGCTTGACATTTATACTACACAATTATTTACCAAAAATTGTAACATTATTTGAATTTAGTACTTTTAAAATAGATTGTAATTTTATTTATTAACTTATTCTATTTAAATGTGAATCTCGATGTTATTGAGTTAACATTCCTTATTTTCCTTTATTACATACTAAGAAATGGTACTCATAGTAAATCTGAATTATTATGTTTATAAACTTAAATACTAGTCATACATTGTAAAACTAGATCATTAATGAAACATTTTTCTAAATTTTCCTAAAATAGAATTGTGGTGAACTTTTTAGACATTAAAATCAAATTGTATGCATTTATATTACAGTAATAATTAACAATCGATTTTGTTTGGATAGAAATTTTATTGTAAAATTCTTGATAATATTTTAGAACTCAATTAATTTTATCGCACATACAGACAATCGCAACTAATATTTACGAGAATTTTAGGTTAATTAGATAATTGTAATTTGAAAATTTTAAAATCTTAAAATAATTATAGTTTACAGTTTTGCAATTTAACAAAAAGATTATTAAACTAAATACAATTTAGTTGCGGTTCAAGTCTGATTGATTTTCCTAGAAATTTATTTTTATTTTTATTTTTTTGTTTTAATTGTACAAAGTATTAAAATAAAACTGTTTCTATTTATTTTTTTGTTAATTCATTACAATATTTACAGTAGTCTAAACTCAAATTGATCCCAACGACCGGTCCAATTGTGCTCAACCACGTAATTAAATAATTGTTTGCAGTGAAAATAGGTTGTGATTTTTGTTCAACAGATTCTTCAGCTTTCAATCTACTCTGAGATAGAATATTCTTCATAAATGTGGACGTATGGCACGGATGGAGAGTGTAATACGGAACACCAAATAAGGGGTGCTCCTAATGGATAGTACATTTAATCATTTACGTCTTATAATCGACTAAGTAATATCAATTTTAATATAAGTTAAATACAGTGTTAAAGAATATTAACAATTAAATTTAAATGAAATCAAACATGTTATGGGTTGATAGATAGATGTATACACGTATACGTATATGTGTATACATCGATTTTAATTTTTCCAAAGTTTTATTTATTGAAAATATATTTATTTGTTGAATTATGTAAGACAATAAAATATAATCTTTTATATCTTTATAAAAGATATAAAAATATTATATATATCTTATATCAATATTATATCTTTTATGAATAAAATTTTTTAAATATCTATGTTTAGAAATATAAAAAGAGTTGAAAATAGATTATTGATTAAAAGAAATGAATTGAAAATATGTTAATTAAATTAAAAGCATAAAATAAACGAAATTTTTGAAGAAAGGTTTGAGTTACCATTTGTGTCAACATAGATGCAAATGTTGAAGATAGTGTAGATGTAATGCTGGTGTGAAGCGTCTGATCGATATCAGCGCGATTTGGCGAATGGCCAGCACTGGAGTAGTAAAAAGTTGGAACGCACTCCAAGATGTGTTCGAGTTTGACTAACGATCCATCTATGAGATAACAAATATGATTTGGTTGCGAAATTAATGTCTAGCTATTGAATGGCATTCATTTTGGCAGCGCTTACAACAGCTCTCAATTTTGGCTGTCGAGTACTCATGTCGTCATTTAAATATTTTCTTTGCCATTCATTCCATAAAATTGATGGACTGAATCGCTTTAAGTAAACTCTTGTTATCGATTAAATAGAAATATTTTTGCAAATAAAAGCTCGAGTAATGATAATTTATGTAATTTGTATCATTCATCTTATGTTTGCATTTAAAATATTCAAATTAAGTTAATTTAGTTAAGCTATGATGTGTTAATTTAAATATAATAAATCATTTTTTCAAATTAGAAGTCTATTTTAATAATTGCATTCGAATATTTCTAAATCTAGCAAACAATGAATAAATGACAAAATGCAAAGAATTAATTATATGTTTAAAATCAATTCGATAACAGAAAATAATTGAAATGCTTTATAAAAATAAATAAATTGTTTCCAATTAACTAATGTTATAATTAAATTATTATTAAACAAAGCATAATTGATATTCACAGCCATTTCATACCTGGTTTATTAACGATAAAGTATAACACAGGAACTGAATAACTGATGCTATATATGATGTGATATTCAAACTTTGCAAATGATTTTGATTTGAAGGAACACGAGCTTTGAAAGTCGTCTGTGACTTGGTTTTCACAGCTTATTAAACTTCTTTCAGTATCGAAATCCTTTTGTTTTTCAGATGGAAATTCTTTATATTCAGTTTTGCATAAAAATAGTTCACCAATTTCTTCCTAAAACATAATTCATATAAAAGTTAAAAACTATTATAACTTAGTTAACAGTATTTTTTAAAGTTGGTATATACAAAAAAGCACTATTGTTATGAGTTCATGAATAACTTGACAAAAAAGTAAAGTTTACTATAGTTTTACCAATAGTTACATTAAATAAATAAAAAATTAGACACAATCCACAAATAATTTCCTTATTTAAATGATCACAGAGTAATCAAATTAAATGATCACTTTTTTTCTATTAATTCTATTGTAATAGAAAATGAGTTTTAAGCACATTAAATATGAATTTGAAAATTTCAATTTAATAAATTAAAATATGTTAACAATATAAAGATAACTGAAGTTTTTTTAAAAAACAAAATCAACTTAAAAATTTGCGAAATAAATCACTGTAATATTAAAAGTTAATTTTATAAACATTTTGAAATTACTTTATTTAATAACAAAATATTTTTTACAAACAGTGAATTCGATAATAAATATTTGAATAGAATTTTTTATTTCCAAACTAAGACTTTATTTCCAAAAACTAAATGTTGAACAATTGGAAATTTAGGCAAATATTCTTTAATATACATATTAATTAATCCGCGATTAATTTTAGCCCAATCGTCGACACCACTAATATTCCACAATTGGTTCGAGTGTTCAGCGAACGGACCTTTTTTTACTTTGTGTATGAAATTAATTGCGGAGAAAAACATAAAATCGTTTTCGTAACGCTGAGCTACTTCTAGGTCTGGAAATGACTGCGGATCGATGTCCGGGTGGCCGACCAGTTGTGACGAACCGAAATAGAATGGCAGAAACTGGAAGTCGTCGAGAGAAAAGGCGCCGTGACTTCCGGCCGGCTCTAAGCGATAGGTTAACTGGATTTTGCGGACGAGCGGCAAATAAATCATCGCGAATATGGTCAACAACTGATGGCTTAAATTCTTGAGCAGCTCTTTGTTGAGCGCCTCATCGCAGGCATTGATTAGTTTGAGTTTGTAGACTCCCATGAGAAACACGACGAAACACATTTCATGTCCGGTCCCGTAATCGATGCGCTGTTCGTTACCAAACGCTTCCAACAGATATGCTCTCAATTCGATGCCATCCCTCGACTCGAAACCACTCAAATACTTGTCCACTGCGACCCTCATCTGCGAGAACCAAACTCGAAACGCTTTGTTACCGAATCGCTGATTCTTGTCGTCATCGAAAGGCTTGACTTCGTCGACGAGTGCCGACAACTCGTCCAAAACGACCATAACGTTGACGAGATGTTCATTAGTGATGAAATGTCTGCGATTCAGCGCTCTGTTGTGCACCCCTTTGGCGAACTCATTCAACTGTTTGATGAAAGAGAGGTAGTCTTTATAGCCGTCTGACGCCAACCACTGAGGAATGTCTGCGACCGACAGTATTCGTCGCGTTGGCCGCGATTTACCGACCACTGAGTCGTTGTCGCACATCGCTATCGCACTCAATCGCAAACCACAATCGCTCGTTGTGCGCACGTGTCAGAGATGGCGACTCTGTATTATCACTAATAATGAATACTTTGATCCAACGCTTGGCCAGCAATTCAATCAAAACCAAATAACAATTTTAAAATTAGTTACAATACATGAAACTATGCGAAATGCAATCGTTTGTACCAAAAGCTAACTTCTTTAGTATACTTTAAAATGACAATCATTTTAAATATATATATAATAATTTAATTATTTTATTGTATAATTTAGAATATTTATTACACTATTTTTAAATAATAATTATTTGAAAATTATAAATAACACTTAAAAATAAGTAAGTTTTGTAATGTATTAATATTTGCAAAAATAAATCAAAACTGATTAGTGTTTAAAAAATTATTTAAGTTATATTATTAGGCAATTACTTAAAAATCGATACATACAAAAACCTTTATTGAATGTTTGAGCAAATGGTCTGAAATAACAACTAAATATAGATATGATTATACGTGTAATTTTGTTTTAAAAAAATTCCATGCAAAGCAGGTTATAAATTGGAATAAGTCATGTTAGGTAGCAATGATTTCTATGCAAACTATATTATATAAGTATAAGAAATCGGTTAAAAATAGGTTTTATAGCTGTTAAGATTAATATTAGATTCGAATATGAGTTTCTTAACTGTTTTCAATCTTAGTGTTGATATGATCGCAAACTATAGATTATAAATAGACATCGAAGTCTTACTATTTATTTTTCATATTCAGAGCTTTGAATAAATCAAAAATATTACTATAAATAGTATTTATTTTATGAAATAACTAAATATATAATAAGAATTAGTAATTTTCCATAATATAGCACAAAACAAAAAATAGTCAATTAACTAAATCTATTCAAATATTAACCACTAATTTAAAAGAAATAATATGATTCAATATTTTAGAGCTGTGATACCATAAGAAACGTGGAAACAAGATTAACTAATAAAATGAGCGCATATTTAAAATTATTTTAAATGAATTATAATCACATTAACGAAATGAATTTAGAAATAGATTGTTAAAGCAAGCATTGAATTTGCATATATAGTAAATATATTTTTAACTTTGATTTTAGCAACTCTCGATATTGGCAACTAATTTAATTAGCATAAAAGTTGCCAAAATCTAGCTCATACTGTATTAAAGGAAATTTGTTTGAAAGAAAGAATATTTGTTTGCTACATATAACTATCGTTTGTTATGCAAGAGTCCATTTGTTTTCAATTATAAATTTATTACTTTTTTCAAACTTTAACAAATTAACTTTAATAATATTGGTTAGACTTATTATTTATTATTTATTTTCGGTACTAAAACTTATTCATTTAAAAATTTTTTTGCCAAAAATAACTTATTAAAATTATCTTTAAGGTAAATAGTTAAGGTTAAGGTTAAAACAGGTCAAGTTAAAGGTTAATGAAATTTTGACCGGTTAACCTTTGCTTAAATAATATTGGCAATCATCAGGCATTTAATAAATAATTTATCTAAATTCACGAAAATTAACTAATAAATCGAAATTATTAGAATTTAAAATAGCAATTAAATCTTTTAGCTTAATCTTTTATATGTTTAAGCTTTATTGATTTATTTATTTAGATAAATATATGTTGATAACCAAATAATCAGTATTTGGAGAAATATCCACTATAATTAATTTTTAAGGTAAGTTCTTAAAAAATAAACTCATTTACGTGAACAATTTTAAAATACTAATCTCAAATCAGTACAAAACATGACTTGAAAATTCTAAATTTTAATCCAAGAATATTTCAAAGTCAATCGTTAGAACGAATTTAAGTATAAAAATTTAAATATTGCTATAAATTTAAAAATTTAAATTTAAGATAATTTTTATTATAGTACTGCTAATTAAATAAATAAATCTAATCTAAAAGTAACGTATTTGAATAAAAACAAATACACTTTAATATTCAAAAAGGACGCAATCGAATAATCTTTTTTCATTTATTTCCCAAAGAACTTTTACGGGTTAATAAAAATAAGATAAAAATGTCAAAAACCATCTCAAAATAAAAATTGACGTATATATAACTTAATATAAAATATATAACTATCTTCATTAAACAAACAAAAAGCATATAAACTATTAATTATTTGTGAAAGCCGTGCGTATCATTTTAAAAGATAAGTTATGGTTTGAAAGTCTCAAACGATGGTTTAAATTAATAACTTTGAATCAAAACATTTATTTTATAATCAAATGATAACTAATATTTAAATTTTAAAATCAAATATTCAGTAATATAAAAATGAATACCAACCAAAATAATAGGGATATTAATGATATTAATTTTAAAGTGTAATAAAATAGTTTCACTATTAAATTACTATCAATCCTTTTATAATAATAAATAAGTATATTTTATTATACAATAATTAATACTATTTTTAAGGAGAATTTCCCTGATATTGCTTTTGCTAGACATTGAAGAAAATTCTCCTTACATTCTATGTACCAAATAGTGTTTTAATAATATTAATAATATGCATTATAAAATTATATAAATATAAAATATATGCTATACAAGTCTTTTGCTCATTTATAAAAATTAGTAAAACTTTTGAGTTGTTTAAAAAGGAATTTTAAAAATGTATTACATATATTTTAGCATTGGATTGGATTTTACTAACTTATCACTTAATTTACTTAATTAAAATAAAGTATTATAATATACCAATGGTAACGTATTTTTAAAAAATGTATTCATATTTGATGCTTAGACTATTTTATGCAAATTATAAGCTCAAAGTTAAGCTAAATATTTCTTTAAATCGATTAAAGCTTAATTTATTTAAATAAGAGTTTAAAATTTAATAACTTAGTAATATTGGAAATATTTAACTATTAACCGTTATCATACGCACCCCATCCATGATCAGCTTAAAATATTTTTTAATACTTGAATTAAGTAATTAATATGCATTCAAAATATCATTTCAATTTCATTTAATATTTTAGTTATTTTGAATTTAATTTATAAATTTTTATAAGTTAAACATTTTCCTCGAATATAATCCGCGTATTATATTCGGGGTTTTTGAATAATAAACTTTATTTTTAGTTTCAAATTATAACATTAAATAATGATTTATTGGAAATAGTGGTTGATTTACAGTATTCTACCGGTATCTAGTAATGTCAATAAATTCATAATCTAAGCATAAGCACAAATGATGCACTACTTATATGATAATTAATAAATTAAATACTAAATTCTATGCTACACAACTCGATGCTACATATAAAATTTAGGAAAGGTTTTATTTAGTTTCGATATGTTGAACAAGAGCTCGTTAAGCTCACATCTTTAGTATTTCCTCTAATTTTTATTTAATCATTCTTATTAAGTAAAACAATTAAAAATATTATTATACTATACTAAATTTCAGTTCTCTAACCCCAAAAAGGTATTTTTACAATTCCCAGAATAAGTTCAGTGTCTTGAAATTCAATTTTTAACCTAATTTATCACTAAATAAAATAATAAATTATGATTATAACAATTTGAATTTTGTTCATAAATTGTTAAGTTTTAATTTCACCTTCAGTTTTAATGAGTATAAAAATACATTATTTTGTTACTCATATATAGAGCAATAACTCTTGAATAAGTTTAGTCTATTTTATTTAAACATCAAATGGGAACTTATGAGTTGCATTTTGGCATTTAGGGAACTGAAATCTAGAGATTAGTTTAATCGGGATTCGCCGAACGGGAAGTAACCATTTATATATCCATTTGCCATCACGTAATATTCTGAATTTAATGTCTAAGTTTAAAGACATGATTGGCCTTAAAAAAATTATATTAAAATGGTAACAATTTTGGCGGATTCTTGTTTTTTTTTGTGGCGGTTAAATGTAGATCACATCAGGAAGTTTTAAAATTCTCCCTCAAAATAAGCTTAACAAACCATATTTTAAAGTTTAAAGTTTAAAATATTTAATAATTTATTGATTTCATCAATAATTTAATTTGAGTTTTAAACAATTAAATTAAGTTACAAATTATTTATTATTTATTATTAATGTTCACATTTATTTTGTGTAAATATTGTATTCAACTTTATATGTAAATTTTGAATTCAAACTCTTATTTAAAAAATAATGATTGGTTCATTTTATATATCAAAATTTTAAGCATATTATGATAAACTTCTTATATGATATTCTTATATGTAAACATATTTATACCTATACTATCAATATTATAGGTTAATTTTTTTATATAAGTTATGTTATATCCATTTGCTCAAAAAAAATCCATTGTAATCCAAAATATAAAAAAATATAATTTCACGTAAATTTTTAGTAAAAAATAATTTAACTTACAATATGATATTATTTTATTCAATTTGAAGCAAAAAATAACAATATATTATAAATTTCTATTAAATCAATTATTTTATGTTCATAAAATCGATTGGTTTGATAAAAGGCTTTCATTAAAATTTTATATCGACTGTCAAATTATATTATAATTGTTTCATTTCTGAAGTTTGAAATTGCAAACATTAGACACTGCACTGAATATAAAAACGCATCTTTCAATTAAAATCAAAAATGTTAAATTCAATAATAATATTTAGTAATTAGTAAATATTAACACTATTGATAAGAATGTTTTGTTTATTTTTATCGAACATTATTGCAATATTCTGCACATTATTATAAAATGATTTTTAATAAAACCCAAGCTTTATATCGTTATATTAAAAAACTCTGAAAAGCCGAGCCTTAGGCTCAAAAGTTAATACCTATCCTAAGAGCTTATCCAGAACTGATCCCATGCTAGACTGATCTTTTTAACTTCTCGTTTATGGCACTATTTTTATGTATCCTTTTTATTTTAACCTTACAAACAATTTACAATAATTAAAGTGCATTTTCCAAAATTTATACAAAATAGACTTTTAATATGTTAAAAGTTGATTATAATATTACCAACAATTAATAAGAATAACTCTTTGGTAAATATATTGTATACGTAGGTTATAGTATATAGTGTCAACTTAAATGCTAACGCTTTCGGTTTGTTCACTCAATTTGTCGGTCAAATGCGGTTTTACTAAATATAAAGCAATGTACTTATAAAAATTATTTTTCACATTCATATTTAATTCAATTTGTTTGTATAAATAAAGTATAAATATTATAAATTGGATTGCGTTTTAGCGCTAAAATAAAAACTCTAACAATTATAAAGTTAAACCTATTATGCTTTTAAAACTTTGTTTAAATATTAGATATATTTCTATAAATTAAGTAATAACTTAATTATGGTATGAATTTTCTAAAACAATTTTCAGCGTAGCTTAAAGTTTGAATTTTATAATACAAAATGGCAAAAAAACTAAATATAAAAACAAGAGAGAAGAGTGAAATGAGTGGCAGCGGTTTGGGTTGGATAGGGATTGAGTGGCATTTGTTAGGCATTTGTTTGTCAGTGTTGACCGAAATGGATGGTCTCTACGCGCTAAATATGTTGCTCTGCACTGCTATTGCTAACACTACGCTAACTGGTAAGACAAACGGCTGACAAATATATAGCATTGGCAGTCGACTGCTATGCCTGCACTGCTATGCCTCATACCCTCAACCGATAATGGATCGAACCTCTGGCTCTAACGTATTGCAAAACCAGTTTCTCGGCGTTCTCTCCATTCTCTCCCCGAAAATAAAACGATAGCATATATTGTGGAATACATTGAAGAGCGAACTATTCCTCAATAGTGACTCAAGTGAGCGCTACGATAGTACAGACAGGCGTACAGACCAATGATATTACAGGCAAACTTAGTTAATTGCTAGCAATAGTGTCACACTTGCCAATCGCTCGCCACCGACTCACCGATAGTGGTCGCACAGCCCAGTGGTCGTCAAGACGGTCCGACATGTCTGCCAACTGAATGGCGCTCTCGACGAACTCATGCCAACTGAGTGTGCCATCCATTTGATCCTCACTGCTGCTCATCGCTAGACTCGCAGCCAACGTGTGACAGCACAACAGCAGCACATTAGCGTCGATTCAAGAGACGCGCCACAGATCTGTTGGAGTGAGTTATCGACTCGTCGTTGGCATTGCTGGCCAGTCCTGCGGCGAACGCTGGCATTAGAGTTGAGTTGAACTTTTCTTAGTTGAGTGCGGCAGTGCTTGAACTGCTTTGTGGCGCTAACGCTGGTTAACGCTAACGCTGGCTAACGTTGGCTAACGTAAGCTAACGCTGAGTTGTTGTGCACGATATCATCTGATATACACAATATGCGTGTGTTTGTGTGCAACACTTCTCCACAGCAGTCGTGAGTTTTGAAAAACTGGAAACAAAGTGCAAGTCGGATATGACGCCAAAAGCAGTTCATTGCCGCGCGAGTGAGGGCTAGACTTGGACCTGACGTCGACCTCACCCGACCTGACGTCGACCTCGCGTCGACCTCACCTCCACCTCACCTCCATTTGTGCCACTCTTTCGTTTCTCTCGTTTGCAAACTCATCCCAAAACTGGAGCATTGAGTCTATTGATGTCCAAACGGATACGAATAGATGTGATAATCTTGTATTGAATCGAAAATGAGTGTAGAGTTGTCTCGATTTGTATTTAAGCGCGAAGAAAGTTCGTAAACAAAGTCATAATCGTCTCAATCAATACATCTATTACTCAATTTGAATAGCAATCAAACTACAAATATTTTACTGTAAATCATGGGTAAGAATGACGTATTGATTGGAAAATAAATAAATTGAGAGAAAAACTTAATTAGCTATAAATATGTCAATAAAATTGACTTTTATTCAAGCATTTCTCAAGTCTTTCCATTAAATGGTGGATGTATTCCAGCAAAAGCCCAAAATCGGGCTTTTGCTTGATTTTCATTAACCGATATTTAATAACCATATATAACTGAGTCGGAGGTATACAACACCGCAAATATTAATATTAGCGTAGAAAATATTATTTATGCCTTTCAAAAAATAAGTAGTTATCAGACATTTCGTATGAATCGTTATTTTCGATTATTTCATTATTCAATCGTTATTTTAAAAAACAATAAATGCGAACATTATATTCAAACTCTGGTCACGAGTTATTTCAAAAAATAATTCTTTCAAAGTTTTGGACGAATTTAGGTTTAGGTTTGGGGACAAAATTTTACATAAAATTAAAAACATTGTCAAATATTTGACAATTAAAAAATCGAATTTAATAAATTGAAAATAGTTGAGAGCGAGTCGAACTGTGTGTCGGTGTTTGTTATGACAATATTTCACTTAAAAATGTCAAATTAAAATCGCTTAAAATAATGCTAAATATACGAAATATTTATTAATTACTTGTTTTTCTGATTTACCGAAATTTAATTGATTATTGAAAATATGAAATTGTTGCAGATATACCTCCCACTCAGTTACTAATCGACATTTTGAGCATTTTTCGAATTGCATTTCTCGCTAAAAATGAATTTACGTGTTTTAAAATATTTATAATTTTTATTTATATGTATAAAAAAATATTTGAGACCAAAATTAGCAAAATTTATTTGGAGAGACATTAGTTTTTAATCAAATCGTTTCATTAGCGATAGTAATGAATGGAAAGCGAGAAAGTGGTGTCCGAAAAGTGCTCTCTCTATTTATCATTGAACGATATCTTTTTTGCTCGCGATTGTTAGTGGAAGACCACGTTAGGCTAAGCTCCTGAAAACATTAGCAAAGCGTTGGCAGAAGTAAATGTTAGGGAGTGAAAGCACTTTCGCTAATATCCGCATGAAAGTTGTTGTGTGTTTGGCTGCTCTTGAATGTGTGATGTGTGCGGCGTTGTGTACGGCGTTGTGCTGTGCGTCGATCAATGATGGTCGCCATAGCGACCTGCCTAATGCTCTCCCCGTTTGTCTCCCGACAGGTGCCAAACGATAGGCTACCAAACGCAGGACATGTATGCGAAAGGCAAAGGCTCGACAGTCCCTTCCGATGCTCAGGCCAGAGAAAAGTAAGTACCACTCACGCCAACCTTACCGACACTTTTCCGCAAGCATTGCGTATGAAAATGATGAGCATTTTGTTGACTAACAAATGCCGACTCGCGATACGCTAACACTCTTAACGATTGATTTTTCGAGTCTACAATTGGATCAATGCTTTGCACACATCTCTGCCTAATGAGCAGACGTGATGAGTAGACGACCCCTCAGTGCGCAACGGCTGCCGACTCTCGCCTGACTCGACTCGCTTTAGATTACAATCTTTTCAAACTTTTAAACTCAATTCTTTGCATTTTCGTCGATGTTTGACAATTAATGGCAAATTTGTTTATAAAGGTTAGCGCTATACGTATATGAATACCTGCTACACGTTGGCGCACAAAAAGCAGCGCAAACTTTCTTATCTGAGGTAAAGTTTTGAGACAATGCTTTACAATAGCATAGAATGCTATCACCAGAAAGAAATAATGAGTGTCAGCACAGATATAGACAGATATAGAAAGATATACATAGATATGGGTATATAAACACATATAAGCACATAATATGGCATAATATCACATAAAATCACATAAATATGAGGGATGACAGGGAGTTGGATGGATGGGTGACTGCAAATAGAAAGTGTGATCTGGACTGATATAGACTGATAGACTGATATAGAGATATAGAGCCAATTAATGGTAGTGAATGGCAGTGAATGCCAGCTAAAGAGGGTATTATAGCGGAGTTAATGGACTCTAACATAAGTCAAGTTCATGCTGTTATTGATGTATAAAAAGTGAGCTTAAGTGCCAAATTGTAATAACATTGTAATAACGCCACTAGTGTTTAGTGAAGTACCACTTTCTTTCTGGTGAATAGCGATTAATCATAATTTGTTTACCACTTATTGATTGGTATCACTCAATGTTTGCGCTCACAGATAAGATGGGAGAAGAACATCACATTAGGAGAACCTCCTGGCTTTCTTCACTCGTGGTGGTGGTAAGTCTTACAGACCTTACAACTGCGTCCGACAGTACGACACGACTTACATCTCTTACGACTTTGCTTTCCTCAACAGTGTATTTTGGGACCTTTACTGCGCCGCACCTGAACGGAGAGACACGTGTGAACACTCGAGTGAAGCGAAAGCGTTTCACGACTACGTAAGCATTGCATCACTCGCTCAACATTTCATACTTTTCATACTTTTATTACCCATATATACCGATATATACCAATATTGCCACTAATATCACATAACATTAACCAATTTTGAGCTATCAATAGCTATCAATAATTTCAATGCAAACCCCACTCACTCGTCCATTATTGTGCGCCTCTTTAGCGCTAACTATTGATTCATTCAATATCTATATTATGCATCTTTACGTAATCGCTGTCAAAGAGTCGCTCGTCTGCGAGCCATTTCGAGACAATAATAATTATTTTTAATTTTTAAATATGGCATAAAATTTCTAAATACGCAAATACGTAAAAGGAGCGCAATTGTAGTGCAATTGTATTTAATGATTGTTCGGTATTGAGAATTTGGCGAGAAATGGTTAGAATAGTGTAATTTGTTGACATTGAATAGAGCATTGAGAGCAGAGTTGTTGGCATTATAGAAAACTGGCTAAAAAACGCTTCTCCACCTTATTTTTCATATGCATGCCTGAAGACTAAAGTGTAATGAACTTCGCCTGAAGGCAGCCTTTCGAAAGGTAACCCTCGTTCGACTTTCTCGCACTGTCTTCACTAGCGTTACAGGCATTGCAGGCATTACAACGTCCAGCGAACGCATGAGTAGATGTTGAGTAACCACATTCGTATCCTTGAGATAACTGCTTTAACCATACATGCAGGCATCGCAGGGCCATCCATAGCCATCCATGCCATCCATGAGCCACTCACCTGACCCCAGTGAGGCACACCTCTGCCCGACCCTCTGCCGACCCTCGCCCGACAAGTCTGCCGACAACTCTCGACAACTCCCCGATAACCTGACCGCTTCGTCACACTCCGCCGCACTCACACGCTGTGCTTTGCCCTCTTTTCATGCAACACCACCACTCCATGTCTTCACTAGAATAATGAATTTTCGTCCCCTTATTAAAGCATACAAACTCGTAAGAATGAGACGAATCCAACATTTTTAACATTCATATTATCAATACCGGTGTCGTCTTTATTCGTCTCAATCCAAATAAATCGCAATGAATTACGTGTTGGGAATCACTTCCACATTCAATTCATTTTTGCTTTATTTCCAAATGAATATCTTTTAATTCTTAATACTTAATATCTAGATTTTACAAATCTATTGCTTAGTAAAAACGAAATAATTAATAAATTAACCAAATAATGATAATTGAAATAATAAGAAACTTTTTAAACCACTTCGCAACCCTCCATATTTCTCTACCCGAGCTCTCATCTTAATCTCTCCCTCACACTCCCCCTCTCTCTTGCTCTCTCATTCTCCCGTATATATTATCTTAAATTTATTAAAATCGGATTTCACGCACTTTCACAATACATTAAAAAATTTTAAGATATGCAAACTTAAGCTTAATATCAAAGTTGAGGAGTCGTATTCAATTGACTTTTAGATTGTAGCAGTAAATTTGACAAAAACGAGAGTAAAATTATAATTAAAATTATGATAAGTTATAAGTTAACTTATAACGCAAATAATAATAAATTCCTAATTGTTTAAATTTAATTTTTGAGATTATTTTTTGAATATATAAGTATGTTTTTAATTATATCATTATATTATTTTAAATTATATTTGAAAAATAAAATTACAAATTAATTTAAATCAAATTATAAATTAACATTTATTTGAAAAACAATATAGAAATATTATATAGAGCCGAAATTTCAAATTTTTTGTATTTACTTTTGAAACGCCCGGCTTGAAAGACACACTCGAAACACATGTAAGAGTGCTTTTGGACTGAAATCTTATGAATCTATTGGAACATCATTTTTA
>JAQIYA010000483.1:0-19991 GCA_034699355.1 Microtritia minima
ATGATGAGCAGAATATCTTTAAATGTGTTGAAAAAAGTGAGGAAAAGTTTATTTACACAACTGTTGTTACAACTTTGAAAGTGATAACCAAATAGCGGTCGACACGTGAACGTAACACGTGTTCGCATTTGGCAGCGCTTTATTATAGTTGACATGAGATCATAAGTGGTAGATCTAGTGTTTGCTTCATTATTATTGAAATACAAATTATTTGCAGTTGAAAATGAGTGCAAATATTGACTACTTTTCATTATTTGAAAATTATTACCAATTTGTTCGATCGCTTCTCAAAAATGATGCGAAAAATAGTGAACAATTGATAAATGATTCGATATTTACTCAAATAGACAGCCATTTATCAAATGATCACTTGAGACACATATTGACGACCGAAACCAAATTATGGCATAAGTTAGTGAAAGTGACTCTAAAGACAGCGTTAAGCGAAGAGTTGAGCGAAGAGTGGTGTGAAAGGGTTGGCTCTAAACTGTTGTTGACGTTGAATAACATGATCGACAAAACGAGTGACGCCTCGCTTGAGAACACTTTGAATCTAATAGTGGGTCACTCGATGTTTAAGGATGTGCTCATCGACGAGAAGTACAACTGGACTCAACTCAAACACGCGTTGGTCTCGATTTTGTGCTCCATTTGCGAGAAAGACAACACTCTCTGCAGCACTGACTTCACTCAACTCATACTCAGCGCATACAACGCGACGCTTGATTTGACGGATCAGAAGTTACTGCGATTGTTAGCGCTTTTCGAGGCCAACGATTGCAAACTCATTCATTTGTCGCCCTTTTTATGGGGAATCGAAGCCGCCATTCATTACTCGACGAAGAATAAGTCAAAGTCAGCGCTTTTAAGTCAACCAAAAATGGAGCAAATATTGTCATTATTTGAAGACCAAAAACTGCGAAAAACTTTCGCCAATTTTCCGCGACATTTGAAACTGATTCCTATAGAAATTGACACTCAATTAGCTATGAATGACGGAAAAAGTTTATACGATCCGAGGTTTGTTTTGCCTCTCTTTTATCAAATGCTTTCACCACAATCTGTGGTGAAGTGTCATAAGTTTGTATCGCACGGCGCGCTCTCGATGGCCATCGTTTCGACGACCAGTTCGTGTGATCTATTGAGAAGTGTTGCTTATAATATATTGCATCGATTCTATCAACACTTAGAGTACGCTCGATATCCAAACGACCGCTTTCTATGGATTGCTATTTTAGACTACATTCGGAGCGGAATAAGTGTTGAAAACTCGAAAATTCCGAATTTGATTGCGCTCTTCGTTGTCCGCGTTATTGACATTCTCTTACATCCGAGCGATAAACTGTTTAATTATATTAAGAAATACATAGTTTGTCGACCTGTGCTCGAGTTTAATAGTATGCCATCCTTTTATGATATTATTAACTCGAATGACATCAATAACTATACTCGATGTCAACGATTTATCGTTTCTTGGATTTACGATGGAATTAAAGATGAAGAAGATGTCAAAATATGTCTAAAGCGACATATATTTACACAAATGCTTGTGTTGTTTGACTCGTCTTTGTGTGACGAACAAACTAAAATTTCAATACTCAAGTTAATCGGTCTCTGCGGTCGCATATATCTCGGCGCTAAAGTTCTGTGCGTAGAAAACGCAATATTTTGTTGGATTAAACAGATGTTAAATAACTTTGAAAACGATAACTACGCGCAACCTTATATGAAAGAGTTATTTAATATAACTTGCATTATTTGGGACACAATTTTTGATAGATATCTATTAGAAAAGAATACTTCGAGTGATGAATTACTTTATCCCACTTTTTGTTATGAAATAATTGACACTTTCAGAATTTTTGTTAATGTATTGACAGATGAAGATATACTTATCAAATATATCGAAATATGTAAGACTATTCATAATAACTTTCCTCAACACTCTCCTTATTTAAGTTCAGCTAATTTTATAAATTTAGTTAAATGAAAACATTTGATATTGTAATAAAACGTCACTTTCATTTATAAATGTTAAAATTTAATACTTTACATTTGAATACTGTTTTTAAATGTTTTTATTTTTTTATGGCTTTAATACAAATGCTTAATAAATTATTCACAATCGTTATAACATATATATACAAGTTGTTCCCAAATAATTTGCAACGAATAACAATAAATCACGAAACATCTTCGCTATTGCTTTGAGAGATCGTTCGTCTTCTTACGAGTTCGAAATTGGTTGGCATTTGAATTTGAAAAGTTTTCAATAACTCGTGTTCTTTAATTTCCGAAGTTGAGGGCCTTTTTTCCGGTTCAGGTGATAGCAGTTGTTTTAAGAGATTATACTTTTAAAATAGAAAAATTTCGATTAGTAATTAAATACTTTAAGAGCTATCAATTTTAATTACTTCGTGAACGTATTTATCTATAAAATCTTCGGGAAATAATTGTTTTCTAGCATTTTTTAACATCATATGTCTTTCCATTTCGGTTTTAAACGGAAGCAATAGTTCAAAAAATATAATTCCCATTGAAAATATGTCGACTTTGTGACTGTACGGCGCGTTTCTTACCTATACATAGATTATATCAATTTAGTAATTTTTAATTATGAAAACATTAATTATAAATATTTTTATAATAATACCTGTTCAGGACTCATATAGAGTTGAGTTCCCACTCTGTCCGTGTGTTTGTTAGAATCGGAAAGAGTAAAGTAAAAATCATCGCCACTGCTATGTCTATTCAGCTGTTTTACATCTGGTGTGTGAGCCTCTTCTTCTACGGCAGAAGCTGTTACTAATCCAAAATCTCCAATTTTGATACTCCCATCCATAGAGAAAAATATATTTGACGGCTAAACAATGTTATAAATATAATTTGTAATCAATTTCTATTGAAAACTTAATTAGATAAAGATAGGTAAAACAATTTTCATACTTTAAGGTCGCGATGCATTAAACCAATAGAGTGCACGTAATGAACTGCGTTCACAATTTGGTTAAATATGTCTAAAATGCTATCGAAGTCTCTATTATCGGTGTTATTCAAGAGCCAATCTTTTAATGTCTCTTTCATGCAGAGTTGCATTTGAATGTATAAATAGCATCGATTGGTCCCTACTATTAGCGAATTGGGTCGCTTCGAACTCGTCTCGCGCTCACACTTTATGTCTGACAAACTGTTAGATTTCATATCTTCAAAGCCTTCTTCTTCCTCAATGGTGTCGCCAAATGGTGAGGTGTATGCAGAACTTGAGATCGTATTATTCACAACTTTAATCGATGAGGCATTCGAATCGAAAATGATTTCCAAAGATTTCGAGTCTTGCGTTCCAGAGATTGCATTGAATTGAAAGCCATTTTCTCTCACTCTCGCATTAGCTTTATGTTGATATTCATTCAACTGCTGTGATATGGTTTGACGAGTGCTCTGATGAGTGGTTGGCGAATGCAAACTAATTTCGGCGAACCTGTTGAGCCACTGGGCGTCTCTCTCTTCCTGCCAACCGGTTGGCGGACACTCGAGCCACGCGTTGTAATACCTAACAATGCCCATGTGTTCCAACTGAGATAAGGCCCGAACCTCTCGCATCACCTTCTCCTTCCGTTCTCGACCGCACGGAAGGCATATGCGTTTCACGGCATAACATCTTTGGTCGATCTTGTGTTTCGACTCGAATACCACACCATAGCCTCCCTTTCCGAGCACTTCGATGTGATCGAAGTCATCCAAATAACGAGAAACGTAATGGTTCTCCAAAGCGATCGCTGGTGAGCCGCACGAAGGCGTGGAAGCGGTCGAAGTGTTGGTCGTTTCCATTTGTTGAGTGGACGTCACGCAAGAATTACTCAAATTGTTAGCCATATATCTCTCGTCAATAATTCGCGGACATTTGTATCTCAACTTCATTCTGAGATACGCGAGAAAGCAGTTGAAGGCGATGGCAGTGCTAATACTGATGAGCGCCACTTCCTTCCAGTAATACCAGAGCGATGCGATCACAATCTGCTGCACCCCTTCCTCGTCGTCCACGTCCTGCCAGTCCTGCAGCGAATGCTGGTCTTCGTGTGGTCTGCCATTGAGGGCGCACTGACTCTGATTGTCGAACACGTACAACAGTATGTTAGTGACGGTCAATATGTTGAGCGTTATATTGGTTGCCATTTGGCGTTACGTTCGCCGATAATTCATTATCGCATACTCTGTTGTCAACTTTTAACCAAAACTAGTTTCATATGACTCATCACTATATTACGTAATTGTGTGTCGTTTTCTTTCGATAACTTTTAGGGTAAAACGCGTATCATTTTATATATTGAAAAGGACTAAATTTGATTTGTGTGTGTATTTGTGTATATAATAGGGTTTTGAATAAGCATTAATAAAAATATTTAAATCGTATGCTTTTAAAGAGATCAACACTATATAACTACCATGTAATTCATGCGATTTTGTTGTGTTAATCATATCAAATATGATTCTGAATATTTTAAACTCTAAAACAATTATAAAATGTTATCAGAAAAAGGATTAAAACATTATCGTTGATAATGATAAGTAAATCCTTGACTATTATTAAAAAGAAGAAACGATACTTACGATACTTATTGCATATATTATATCGCAATACTTAGGTATTTGAACAGTTGGAACTTTTTTGGTAGAGATTAGCGCCGTATTTATGCCGTGGTTTTTCAACATTAGTGCTATTTATTATTAAGTTATGCGAAATAATTGAAACAACTTTAGATAATCGACAATTTTTCAAACAAATTTTGTTAAAATTTTTGAAAGTGATATATAAATACATTCAAACCTTGGTTTTATGACACCTGATTTTGAGTACAATTGGGTTTATGTACCAAATTTTTTAAAAAAATCTCAATTATAACTAATAATTTAGAAATTTAATTTATGTTCATTTGGATATTATGCACAAATTTTTATCGAAATTATGCCATACATAAAATGCATCGTTGAGTGTATATACAAGTATACCAGATTTTATTAAAAATTTTGAATATATTTTACTATTACTTTACCGCATTAATAGCGGTTTAGAGAGACCGCTATTAATGCTGAACAGCATTGAAGGGTGTGTCGGAAAGAGGTTCGCAGCCGTTAACCCGTTCGGCTAACTTTGACCCATTCTGTTGAGCATACTTGGCGTTCAGATAGAGTATACCACAGCGATAGCGTTGTTGACCAAAGTTGAAGCAAGGATTGAAGTGCGGACAAACTGACCAAATCTATGAGCGACTAAGTCGTGATTACCAAATAATTAGTTAATACTTTTCAAGAGGCAAACAATTAACGAGTTATGCAAATAACTTTATTAATACGTGGACATTAAAGTTGAGAGTGTGACCTACTCTGGCGAAAGCCAAGAGCGGTCTGAATAATGCTTACAGAGCTGTTTAGCATATATACTCGAAATTGGTAAACATAAAACTTTAAGCTCGTATATGAAGAGTTGAAATGTTATTTTTTAGTCGTGGATATAAATCCAACTGTTAGTTGGATTTTTTATGAAAAAATGTCCCAATTCTTCAATGTTTATTTAATTGAACGCTCATATTTAGGTGCCTATATTTATCCGAACATTCATACTGTAGATCTTTGTGATCACTCTTTACAGTGAACTTAATATTATAGAAGACTTCGTTAGTATTATAAGAGCCAAAAGTTTTAATAAACTTGATAAATACAAAACACGAACTAACACGTGGAAGTAAACGTTTTAATAGATATAATGAATAAAATTCTACCACATTATATGTATCATATAGTTTTTTTATGACCAAATTATCTGCAAATAAGAAATGATTGATATATAAATTTTAAAAACTGTGAACAAATGAGTAGACATTGTATTTTTAAATTCAAGCGATATTAACAAATAAAAAATCTTGTTTTGAAGAAAGAAACTTATTTTCTTTCCATAATATAAGGAAAGCTTTGAAAAAAAATATTTAAAAGAGCATATATTTGGGCTCACTATTCGATTCATGAGTTTGTCGTTGATTTCTTATTATTCAATTTATGATTAACTTTATAAGCTAAAGAAAACATTTATTTGAAACAATACCAAATCAGAAAACATCACCAAAATTCTAGAATTAATTATTTTTGATAGTATCGATATTTAAAACTAAATTGACTCGTATTTCTGCATATAATTATCAATTATATTATTAATTAATAAATTGATAGCATTGCTTGTCATAAACGACATGATTTGACTCAAATAAACGTTATCCGTTTCCGATCTGTTTTGCAATTCTATTAAATCAAAGCAAATCAAAATTATTGTTTTTAAAGATTCAACAAATCCAACAAAATTTTATTGTTATTTTTGAATTTGAAAACTTTTCTATACTTTCATATATACTGCATATACCTATTAATTGTTTTGAATTATCAATATAAAGGAAAAACACTAATTATCAATTATATTCTTACAAAATTCGAGTTACATTAATAGAAACGAATACAATTTTGTGTTTTCTCATATAATAAAAAAGTTGTTTTCATGAACTCACACTCTTGTCAGTAGAATAAATTCATTTGTTGTAAAAGTTTAAATTTTCATTCTCAGTTTTTCCTTATATATTATTTATATCATAAAATAAGAAACTTCATAATTTTATGAAACAATATTTTATAATAAATTTTCATAAGTTAATTAACAAAAAGAGTAAACGTGTGAAAAAAGTTGTTGTTTATAACCCTAATATATTGAACACAATAACTGGAATTTAAATGAGAAACTTAATAACTTAACTTTTTACTGGCAGCACGTTTTAATGTTTAGTGTCACTTAAAGAATGATAACAAACTATTTTGAATTGTGAATAAATAATAATTAATTTTTTTGTTTAAACATTACATTCATTAAGGTTAATAAGAATAGTAGTAACAATAATACTATACAATTGTAGATTGTTTTTGGGCTATAAATTGATGAACACATCTCAATGAACATTCCTGACCACAAACAGATCGATAGTGACGTTACATCTTGATATTATTTCGTCCACTTCGTCCGGAGTTTTGCCGCGAAGAACTGTATTACCGATTCTGACCAGTGAATCGCCTTCGTGTAGACCGAAATATTGCGCCACACTTCCCGGTGTCACCTGAACAACATTGCAATTGCTTTTATTTTTACTATCAAATTAATTTGAATAATAAAAATGATTAATTTTAAAAAATTTAATTTAAAAATTCATCAAAAGATATAATTTGATTAAATTTTCAAAATTTAATTAATTGTCGCAAATAAATCCTTTTTCTCATTTATTTTTTGATAATGAATAACATAATACAAGTTTAAGCTTAAGGATTTAAGTGTAACGTGATATAAAGTTATGTTTTAATGGAGATGTTGTCAATTATTTCAATTATGTTTAGATATTTAATTTTTTTATCTAAAAAGATAATAAGTTTTAAGTTTCGTTTTCTCTTTAAAACTTTTCAATAATTAAAGACTGGCGTTAAAAAGCATGTCGTGTTTGCCTTTTGTTTGCGTTTGGATAATGGCAATTGAGTTCTACTCTGAAAATAAATTAAAATCTGGCAAACAATACATCAATAAATGACTAATAAATTATATTTAATTGCATTGAGCGCACACACACTTACGCACATCTATCACCAATTAATTAATTAATGCGTTGTTAAGCAAAAAACATCTAATTTAATAATAGGTTAAATGATTTTAGCACTAAATTGTAACGATTTTAGCCAACAATTTCTGTAAAGGCTATTAACATTAATTAATCATCCTTTACTGCTCTGATCATCAAATAATTTCAATTTGAAATTTGCTCAACTATTTGCTAAGTTTGCTAAAGTTTGAATTATATATATATCGATGATAAAGAGCAACGTTTTACGTGAGCTTTTGTTATTTTTAGACAAATATCATTCTAACGAAGAAAAGTTGCTAAAATATTTTTTTATAATGTGAGAGATTAATATCACGTGATAAAAGGATAATTAGAATAATTAAGTTTTAGATAAAGAGTGTGGAAAATATACGATAAAAGTATAAAAGTATGAAAATGCAATGATTAAGTGAATGAATGGGAAATGAGCGTGAATTGGGTGCGAATGATTGCTCTCGTGTTTGGTTTGATTGCCGTACTCGCCAGTACTGCCAGTTATATAACTTATATAACTTAATAAGCATATATAAGCATATATTTGTTATATTTGGGATCATTTAAAAGTGAGATGCATTCCAGTGTAACATTAGTACAGTTAGCACACGACGCACACCGAAGAGGCGAACAGTCGTGAACAGCAGTCGCTCTCAAAATAGCACATTCACTTAAAATAACTATTTTGCGCTGTTATCGGTGTTCACACTCACTATTTTTTAAGGCAACAATAATGCTTGAAAGCCAGAGTACGGATTCGTAACTCTTGAATAACAAGATATTAAAAGAATTATACGAACAATGAATAACTTTTTATTCGTTTCCTCTCATTTCACTATAAATAAATAATTTGAACAAAATAGTTGAGCATATCGTTTACTATTATATCATATATTATTTTAAATCATGACTTAATTTTGATTCTCTATTTGGTTCATTATTGTTTTTTACGAGAATTTTTTCAACTAAAAAATCTTGGATTATAAATAGTTTACTGAATGACTTCCTTAAAAATATGCTTAAGTTATGGCAAGAACTTTATATAAAACTAAAAAAAATACTCTCAATACGAATAATTTTCTAACAGAATTAATTCAATAAAATAAGAAATTCAAAACTTAAAAAGTGTGAACAACACTAAAAAATTTAATTTAAATGTGCACTTTTGATAATTTGATAGAAAAGCAAAATACAAACAATTTAAATTTAAAAATTTTTGGTGATTTTAAATGAATGAATGAAAAGAAGCTTACCTTTTGAATAATAAAGGGTTGCGTTTGATTGGCACCACCAGTCAGATGGAATCCCCAGGGCTGGGAACTGGTCTGACGGCGAAGTGTGATCAGAGTCGGCCCTTGATATGGAGGCATCGCAGCGCAACGCGAGATAGTCAGCGAGAAAGACAGTCGTCTAGTGTTGGCGTTATATCGGAATTGGTTCGTTGAATGCTAGCTCTCGATAGAGTTGGTGTCTGTGTTGGTGTCAGTGTTGGGCACATTTAATGTGCACTCAGAGCGAGCTATTTGTAACTGTTATATACAGCGCAAGTATGGCATTACTGACTCTAAAGAATAATTATACAGAATAACATATATCGTAATGCGTGCGATGCCATGTGTTGCTCGAAATACTTTATTAGCATTTCATTTGACAATTTTGCACGTTTAATGCTCATCACTCTTAAGTCAACTTTTAATTTATTTGATTATTTTGAATTCGCCTGAAAATATTCATAATTTTAAATTAAGAAGTTTCACGTTTTTAAAATTCCTAAAGTATTGTGCAAATCAACTCTGTTATCGCAATCTATAGCATTATGTTTTTAAAAATGTTTATAAGTAGGAAAATTAATTTTTTTAATCCACATTTACGTGTAGTTCAAAAATTTTGCGCTATATTTAGGAAATCTTAAAGAAATAATTAGTTTCAAAAGTATTTCATATAAAGAAATCTGAAGTTTAAATTATAAAATGAATAATACACCATAATATTTGTTGTATTTCTTGCTGAATATTTATATTTATTTATCCAAACACTCTTTTCATAAATTTTTATAGCTTTTTCATAAATTTTAT
This sequence comes from Microtritia minima, assembly GCA_034699355.1. NCBI lineage: Eukaryota > Metazoa > Arthropoda > Arachnida > Sarcoptiformes > Euphthiracaridae > Microtritia > Microtritia minima. The sequence goes on from JAQIYA010000483.1 coordinate 9,749, forward strand.
GATTTGAAAATATTTATATTATTGGGTAAACTAGAAAACTAAAACTATAATCTTTTGATTCCTCAGTATATCTCAATAAATTTTACAGTATAGGTACAGTATAGGTACCTTATATAAGCTAAAAATTATTGAAAATAATTTTGAATATAAAAATATAAATCTTTATTTAATTAAACTAAATTTAATTTTTTTTTTGCTAATTTTAGAAGTTATTCTATATAAGAATTATTTAAGAATTGTTTATGGAGTAAATTCAAACTAGTTCTAAAAAAATGTATAAATCAAAAACAGAATTTCTTTTTTTGTTAAAATCAGATTAAAATCTATTAGAATTATATTAACTTACTTTTATCATGCTTTACTTAAATAAATTGTACCTCTTCTTTCTGCAGATTTCTGATTTAATTGTAACAAGCATTTGCTTATAATTTTTTAAAATAAAACAAAAAATGCATCCTTAATATCAAATGTGTTCAAAAGAAACTTAAGTTCATGTTTATTTCTATAATTAAAATAATAAATTTTTAACCAAAATTATTTTAAACCGAAGTTAAATTGAAAATAAAAGTCTAATAAATGTATTAAATATTAATAATTATTTAATAGGCACATGATTATAAGCACATTAATATTTCATTACTGAAACTTGATTTTTATTTAACAATTTAAATATATCTATGTATGAAAGTTATGACGTGTCGTCGCTCAACAGAAAAGCGTGTCTATTTGTTTTTAAGTCGAATCTCACTAAAATACAGTCAAATAAATAAATGACATTAGATATAAATAAAGCTTTTCTAGACTCGAAAACAAATCGATAAATCGTATCTCTCTATTACGAAAGCAAGATTCGACTCATTTTATTAACAAATACCAATTTAAAAATCATTATTCTTATTCCCCCTTATAATGCGGTTCCCGTTTTTCCTTAAATGACGCCAAGCCTTCCAGTCTATCTTTTGTAGCAACAGTTAATGTATGACACGCCGCTTCGATGGCTAATCCAGTATTGATGTCCACTTCAGAGCCTTTATTGATGGCTAGTTTGGCGACTCTGAGAGCAACGGGACCGTTGTGTATCATTTCTTCAGCCAATTTCACTGCACGCTGATATGCGGCATCGCCCGTCGCGTTCTGCTCCACCGAGTAATTAACGATTCCCATCTGACACGCCTGATGACCGTCTATTACTCGACCCGTGAATATCAGTTCTTTTGCTAACGGAACAGGAATTAATCGCGACAATCGCTGAGTTCCGCCTGTCAACAGTTAATTGAGTTATATAAATACGGTCATCAAAATTTCATTAAATAAACGAATAAATTAAACTAATGACATAAATCTAAAAAATTCTAATAAATTATTAAATCAACACTAAGTTCAATTTAAACATCGGATAAATGTGATATATTTTTTTGCTAGATTTTGCTATTTGGGACTTTGAGGTTGAAAATTAATATTTAGAGCATCAATATAACGAGAGTACTATACTGTAGTGTCAAAATTTAAAGTTTAAAATAAATTCACGCAAGTAATTAAATTTTAAAAAATGATAAATAAAAAATAAATGTATTAGTCATAGTTATAATAATTTATTCACAACATTATTATCAGTCATTAATTGTATTGCAATATACAGACCCGCGCCGGGAATGACAGCTAATTTCGTCTCTACGAGTCCCATTTTGGCATTAGAAGCGGCCACACGAAGATCGGCCGCCAAAGCGTATTCGAGTCCACCACCAATGGCTGCGCCGTCGATGGCAGCTATAGTTGGATATGGAAAGTCGTGAATGGCGTTTCCAATGGCTCTCAGTCTGGTCACGAACGGCGGAATCTCATTCTCGTGCATCGTTAGTCTCTCTTTGAGGTCAGCGCCCGCACAAAAAATTCCCGGAACTACCGATCGAATGATAAGACAACGCAACTCTTGGTCTTTACCCAATTGGTATAAACTTTCGTTCAGCTTTCGAGCCATACTTAAACTCAATGAATTCGCAAATTTTGGACGATTTAAAGACAATACCTATTAAATACATTAATTCTCTTTTATATGTATGAAATGCAACAAAAAACATATTAAAGGCTAATAATTTTGTTGATTTAAAATTAATTTATAATTAAAATAAAATTTTAAGCTTATAGACTCTACTGTAATGCTATTTTACTCTATCCACTAAAAAATTTAAATGAACGATAACTGGTTTATTGTAAAAACAGTACAAACTTTGCAATCAAACAAAAATAAAAGAATAATTCCCACATAACAGTAATAAATATGAAATGGCTATCAATGAGAACAATACCACAATTCCGTGTCGATTATCGCCACTCAGTTTCGACATAAACACCTCGTCGTCTCTCTGCGACGTGTGTGACGACCCGATGACCCCTCTCTTGCTTACGGTCCACAACCTGTTGGCCAAAGCGTTGGCCATAACGTTGGCCGACATCGACATCGTTGACGATAGCGTGCCCTTCATTATAGCATTCATTATGCTTTCAATGTCGAGCCTATTATTCAATAATTGATTCGTTTATAAATGAATTTCTAGTTAACGAAGATTGAGTCTGGCGTCAGATGTTCTCAATAGAGACCAGCTTTACATGTATTGACAAACACTTCATTTAATGTGAGGTCCGATATATTAGTAGTAAATATAAAAATAAATTATTGTTTTTTAATGCAAATATTTTTCGGTAACAAAAACGTTCACAAATAACGGTAAACAAAGTGACGCACTCTTCGATTGAAGGCCGAGTATTTTTAATATAACATATCGATATTTCTATATCGATATTTGCATAACGCCATCATATCTAAGATCACTGCTTTCTCCATCACTGTCTTGATAACGATATTATTAAAGAAGCTATTAATTAAAATATTTTAATAATGCAAAAAATCAATAATCAAATAATTACTCAAATGTTACGAATGCAATGTATGGGATGACCGAGAAATTATAAAGTTCTCATTTTAAGAAGTTCTGGCTATGGGTTGCGAGCTATATATTGTTTAACATTATTCAAAATTATTAACAATTATATTTTAAAACAAAAGCGGGGAAAATGCTGTTTTTTATGCCCTTTTAAATAAAACAAATGTCTTTAGATTTAAATTTATAAATCTATAATTTTACTGCTATATTGCTTATATTTTCAGATTTTTAAATATTAAAACCGCAAAAGACTGTTCGGAATATTCCACAAAAAGGATAAATACTTCCATATTTACAATGTATTAGAAATTAATATACCATAAAGAAGGTGTAATTGTCATTACAGGACAATTTGCTCTCAAGTGCATAATAGAAACGGTTATATTAAAGTATATTTGTTAATATTCGGTATTTGTTATTATAACTAGAATGCAATGTATTTTATTATAACTTTCCTGCATTTCAACCTAATTACAAATACGTTTTATAACAACAATACCGTGTTTTAATTTAAGACATGCCATGTTTAGTAAGAAATATAAGGCTTATTAGAAATAAATAGATTAATAAACGTTGACAATTTGGAGTGAGAAGAAATACCTGCATAATTGCACACTTGGACAGAATAAGAACTGAATTTCTAGTGTAAACTTATTAAATGTGAAAATATATTATAAACATATTTAATAATATACATGTACAGGGTGGCCAATAAGTATGTCCTTTTTTAAAAAATTTATTATAAAAAAACTACAAAATATATTACAATCTAGTAAAAAGTAAATTGAAGAGAAAAGTATGGGGTTTAATGAATTATGTTTTAAGTGCATTTTTATGTTATAATAAAGTATTATTGAAAAATATTTGTTTAAAATTTAAATAATTTATTCAATACTTTACAATACTGAATACAATACTTTGGTATAAAGATTGTATTTTACAGCATTGTATAAACACTTTATGGAACTTAAAACTAGCCTTAATGTTAAACCAATGAACATGTTTGGCGTCAACAAATGCCACTAAATTTTAGATTTTATTGAAAACATAAACCATAGAGTATACAATTTAATTTTCATGAAAATAAATGTTAAAATATATTAATAATAGAATACAACGTATTTGGATAATACAATGTAAATAACAAATACAATTTATAATTCAAATAATAAAACACCGGCAGTAAAGTGAGCCGAAAACTCGTTATTAACTCTAATAAGTTCATTGAGAACAATATTTCGTATATCATTGAACATGGCTTTCCATTCATTTTGATTTCGCTGAGACACTGCCTCATAGAAAGCGCTTGCGATTATCATAAGCTTATCGAACTCTTTTTCATCAATTAAATCGTAAAAATATTTGGTAATATAAGCCACGTCTTCATCAATGAGATCCTCTTCAGTGGCGATCCATTCTTCTATTAAGTCAATGACATGTTGTGTTTCAATTTTGCCGCAAACATTTGCACTCGTATTGGATGACAAGAGTCCGCCCAATTTATAACTTTTGATATCATTAAAAATTTTATCTAATGGACCAGATTTGAGATGTTTTGCTTTTTTGAAATCAGTTGTCTTTGATTTTTTCTTTCGATTCAATCCATTCTTTTTGCCGTTCTTTTTAGGAGATGTATGGCTTGACTTTTTGGTTGGATTATCAGATTTGTTAGAAGAAAATGACGATAAAATTTCATCGCGAATCGATTTTGGCAAACAATTTAACGATTTTTTATCCAATTGTGATAAGAACTGAGGCATAAAACATTTTTGATCGTAATTCGAAGATTTAGTTGATTTGTCAGTTTCATTATCGCTGTCATCGACCACTAGTTCGCATACTGTTGTTTTAACTTGTTTACAATCATTTGTATCATTAATTTGATTATTGTTCTCACTTTCCAATTGATTGCCTCTAATAAAGTGTTTGCCATTTGTATCATTAAAATGATGCCCGTTTTGATCGTTAACTGCTATATTAGCCGTATTTAACTCTTTGTTGTCAGTATTTCTATCATCGATTAACACGTCATGAGAAGAATCATTTATCGAAACAGTTGCGACACAATTATCGGACACTTGGATCGACGATTCAGAATCGATTGTTTTACTGTTCAATAAAAACCTTTCAATATCTCCGCTAACTTTGCAAATCAAATAGTCATTAATGGGAAGCAATCTTTTATGTTGAATCGAGTCGACGATCCAATTGGGGTCAACTATTTTTTGATTGCCTCTCAAGTGCTTCAACTTAGCGAACGGCAAATTGGAGGCAATGGTGTGCGTAGTCTTCGTGGCGTCGAAATAGTTGAGATACTCTCCGCCGTACTCTTTCATCATTTGCTTCAACTCCAAAGCTGTCGGCTTTGTGTAGCCGTTCACGTAAATGCAAACACCGCTGAAGAGACCTTTGACTGAATCGCAATCGAGTTGAGAGCAGTGTTCGCTGTTATATCGCGACACCTCTTCGTTGAACTGTTCCACCAATTTCTTCCTCTTCGACGCCATATATTCGCTCCACGTTTGCCGAATCGAGGTTTGCTTTGTTGCGGAGCTGTCAGTGGTTTGTGACTCTGTTTGTGGCACTGTTTGTGACGGATTGCTGTGTTGAGCGCTGACAAACATGTTTGGATTGCGATTGTGGTTATGATTGTCAAACATGATTACACTCGAAAGCGCCAAACATTTCGTCACCAAACAAATAGTAATAATAATAATACAGAAGCAGTAAACACATGTTGAGAACAGAGTGTGTGCGCACTAATAGTGCGCATTCGCGCTATCAGTCATGCAAACGGCGTTCACTTTGTTTACAATTCACACTTTCAATGATGGCATGACTTTCTCTTCTCATTAAATCTGATTTAATGTGTCGCTAATGTATATTCAATTACAATGAAATTTATAAATTTTAAATATTTAATAGTTATTTTATTTATATTATTATATTTATTGAATGCATTATATATAGTTTACAATACAATTATTATCTCAACATTTATTATAATTGGCATCTGTTTGGCCATTAAAATGAATGGCAAACAATTGATGGCTATTCACACTCCAGAAGTGATGCAACCATTGCTTAAGAAAGAGAGTTACGATAAAAGTTTGACGAACTCTATTGAAGACAATTACTTCGAGAGCCGAACATTAGTTTCGCAAAGTATTGATCCATTGATTGAGCAAATCATTGACTTGTTTTTAAGAGATTTTGTTTATATTTGGTACGAAACTATCGCTAATAAAAGTGAAGATCAATATTTTAAAATCAATTTAAAGTAAGTAATTCTTGTATTGAAAAGTTAAAATTTTGGTTCTCAGCTGTTATTACTGTTAATCGTATTGACGTTAAAAATATAATCTTTAAAATGCCAAAATATACGCCTATCAATATTTATATTGTATTCAATGCTTTGATATATTAATATTGATATAAGATATGTACATATTGTATATATACATATGTATATATGTATATTAAATTAATCATTTTATAGTTATATACGATTTTTATGGAAAATTTTCTCTTATAATAACTGATATATCAGTGATATGTTTCTGTCTTCCCATCCTTTACTCCTCGACCGATAGAAAATGCTGACAAATGACTGATAAAATAGTGTACTTGTTTTAATACTATATTGACTCATAAAGCACTTTAATTTGATAGTTGGTCAGTGTTTGTTACCTAATATGTGTAAAGAGTAAATAAAAAGTAAAATATTCTTTGATAATATTTTAAAAATCTTATAAAGACTTTCGTACTTTTTTTAAACAAATATAAATAAATTTATATTACGAAGCGAACCCTTATAAGCCTATCCTTATTTTTAATTAACCTCAAATGACAATATATATATTATTATATTTAAATAGAAACGAAATCTGGCAAACGTTTGCTCGTATTTTAGTTCGAATGCGTTCAATAGATTCATTGAAATTATTTGCCACTAATATTGTGAATCGATGTCAAAAACATTTTCAAAAGATAACAATATGTATAAATTCAAAAGACGGTCATAATTATTATCCTTTAAGCTCACATCTCAAAAGTGATGAATCAGAAATAGCTTTCTTGCGAAAGTTAAGTGATTTATTATTGACAATTTTATTACCAAAACCATACTATAAGACAAAACCTTTGCATCATTTACTGGAAGAAATACTAGCGGTGCAACTCTTTTACAAGTGTATATCTCTTATCTGTGATCCTCATTATTTGAATCTAAAATTGTTGAATTATCTCAAATGGCAGCGAAATGAATTTGAAAGACACAGACAGACCTATGCCTATACTGAAACGTTTGAGGAGTTTATAAAAATGATCAACAATTGCTACGATGTTGAAGATTTGAAGCGAATTCGTTTTCAAATAATCACTGAGATAATGCAGGCCACAGCCATCAACAATTTAAAGCGCGAACGCGGTATTGATGTCAATAAAGAGATGTTTTCTCGCAAAATCAGTCTCGCAAAAGGAGATCTATTGCAAGCTAGAAATTTGAAACGTTATATTAATCAATTAAGTTTTGCCAAAAGTCAATGCGAGAAAAAAATTAGTATTAGTGATCCGAACACATCAATTCATAGTGATTCTTATCAATTATTGTCATCTGACAGTTCATCGCTGTCTAATAAGAAAACTATACTCGCGTTTAAAGTGATTATGAATTCTGCTTTGTGTCGAACATATTTAAAAAAGTTTATGCAGTATTCCTTAAGAAGCAGTCTCACTACAGCTGAAACTCGTAGATATCTTATTGTGTTTTGGGAATCTGTTGAAGAATTACGAAAACATTCGAATGAAAAACAATATGAAATAGCAATTGAAATATTAAATCATCCAAATTTTATATCATCTGTTGTTAATTTAATTAATCTGCCAAAAGTGTTACTGAAAGGTAAGTAAATTTCATAAATGTTTTTATCTTAAATTTAAGTTTACATATATTTTTGTTAAAAATTTAATAGGTATGGAAGAATTTATTTTGGGAAATAGAGGTCCAAATTCATTCTATAGCGCGCAATCATTTGTGTTCGACGCGTTGGAAAATAGATACTATCCATTGTTTATTGTTAGTACTGAATATTATGAAATGATGGAACACTATGAAGACTCATTAGAGCATAGTTTTGAATCGCAAATCGTTGACAAAGTATATGAATGCTCGCTAACATTAAGTGCAAACGAGGATTGCTTCGACATTTCTAGTGATAATACAATTGATGGTCATTTATCGCAAACCAAATTAAAACTTGATGTGTTAAAAGATAAGCTTAAGGACAAGTCTCAGGCGTTAAATATATTAAAGAGACAGAAAATAGATAGTGAAACTCCATTGAGTCATAACATTAATGTTAATGCAAAGTTAATAAATCTTTTGGATAAGGAAATCGATGATATAACCAGAGAATACAAGAAATTGGAAAATCATTTGAATTGTACTAAATTATGGCTTAAGGGTATTGGAAAATGGACGACAGAGGTTCATAACATTGAATTGGATATCAATAATATTGAAAGTGGTTATCTTGTTATTATAATAATTTTTAATGAAAATAATAGTCATTTAAGCGTTGATGAGAATTCTTTAAACGGTTGGGTTATTACGCGAACGCAAAATGAGTTCTCGGAATTTAGACGCAATTTAGTTAAGAAATATTCTACGCTTAAAAAATATGAATTTCCAAAATTATCGAATAAAAGTGCAAAGTTTAAAGAAAGTCAGCTGAAGATAATTCGGAAACATTTACAAGATTTTCTAAACGCACTCACCTCTAATGATGTGATATGCAAAAGCGAAGAATTATATTTATTTCTTTCGCAAAGTAGTAATCACTTAAGACTACCTTTGTCTGTACAGATGCAGCAAACGAAGAGCAAATCAGCTAAATTTCCTTTCGCTAATTTATTTGGTATAACTTATGCCAATGCATCTAAGAATTTGCCTCAAGAATATAACAGCGATGAATTGGATGAACAAACTGACACACAATTTTTAATAATTGACGATTTGGAAGGAAAGGAGAGCAGTAAAGACGATATCGCTGAACCGTTATATGATTTGATTAGTGAAATATTTGATTTGCGCGGTGTATTCAATTGGTTGAGACGAACGTTGATTACATTTGTTCAGGTGACGTATGGACAGACTATTAATAAACAGTTGCGTTTAACCGTCGAGTGGATATGCTCTGAGTCTATGTTACATTATTATTTGACTTCATTTCGAGATTCTCTTTGGCCAAACGGTATTTTAACAAATCCATGGCCAGAACCATGTGATTCGGAGATTAAACGGACGCGAGTGTTGGCAAAACAACATCTTTTAAATAGCATTCCAGAACTCATTACCAATCTATTGGGTCATCAAAATTCCAAGAAAGGAATAGCAAAAGTTTTTGATGGTTTGCAAAATAAACAGCTAAATAAACAATTATGTTATGTAAGTATTTTATGCTGATTTCTTTATTTATTTAAATATATCTAATCAAGTCTTTATAAAATTTTTTGATATATTTAGGAATTGATTGAGACATTTATGTTTGAATTTGCTCCTGAATTGAAAAACGGATAATTATTTCATTTAAAATGAAATTCGTATGAACTATCTTTAGAAAAATTTACAATAATAAACTCCTATTTTAAGTACAAATTTTTATACACTTAAATTGTTATGTATTATAAGTTATATACAGATAATTATAATGCTAAACCATAATTAAATACTTTGAACACAGCGGTAACTTTAAAATTTTACAAATTGGTTGAAAAGTTAATTTTAAAAATAGATTTCAGAAATGCAATAAATATTCTTTCAAACATTGTTTTATCCGATGGCGCTTAATATTTTAAAATTTTTTAATACGAAATATATATTATAAGTAAATTATTAAGAATCTTATAAAGATTTGTGTTATAAAGGATATAAGATATCAATCTACAGTCATGAATGGTTATAATTATATTATATATTTAATAAAGTTTTAATCGTTATTGTTATTAATTTGTTTGCTTCCTTTTTCGCGTTATGCAATGAATATTCTCAATCTTTTGCAATCAATCGCAAAAGCTCTGATTACTAACGGGAATTCAGGGGTACAGATGTTTTTTCAAATTTTAAGTTTTGTTATGATTCTCAATAAAAAGTTCAGAAACTCATTTTATTTGTCTTCAAAAACTCTTCACCAAACTTTAGTTATAAATTTACCTTATTTTGGCAATAATTATTTTATGTTAGATATATTTTATTTTATTAGAACAAATTACTATTTATTGTTAAAATTACTATTTTGTGT
>JAQIYA010000484.1:0-19977 GCA_034699355.1 Microtritia minima
AGTTGTTGTTATTGCACATAGTTTTGTACAGTACATAAAACAAGTACACATGAGTGAACTGAAACGAGAAAACGAGACACATTAAACATTTTCGTGTTCGCTCTTTTCTCCGATTCCCGTATACTCTATGACTCCATTGTAATTCAGTCTTTGTGTTCGATAAAAAAGATCTCAAGTTTTTCCAATCATTTTTGGAGTACATTAAGCAAAAAAAAGAGTTTTTTTTACAATATTTAGTATGTTTTCGTATTCGATTAAATTCGTACGTAACTTATAGTACAATTGAGAAATCAATACATCTTAAAGACTTAATAAAGTCTACTACACTTTGATGGATACGATAGATGTTTAACATTTTTCTTTAAACAGTTCTTTGACTTTGTTGGTGTAGTGCACCGATAAAAATGCTAAATAGTGCAGACTTTTAATCGATTTCGCAGACAAATAAATTGAAATCAAATTACTTTTATGTACAATAGTTGTGATCATAACAATGCGTTCGCAATATTAGCCAATTAATTATTCATACGGTATAATATAATACACTGTATAAATTAGTTACATTTAAATGTCGTTATAACATAAATTATAAACATCTGAAATTAGGTTAAAGACGTTCATAGATGTCTAATTGGTTTGAATGCGGGTTTTATTTATTATTTACTCTTATTTTCGAGCCACTAATTAGAGTGTTTGGTTGAGCTAATTGCGAGTCTCTCGAGTGGCGCACATCGAGCCGAACCAGCGATTCGGGTCAATGGGGTCGTCAATCGTCCAAATTGGGTAATTCTGTCACTGCTCTGATCACTGGCTGAGCTCGGCGTGACCAACAATTTCAATGCAACCGTAATTGTTTTCGACTTTATAAACTATACGCCAAACACGAAATGCAGCGAATCATTCAATTACATGCTTTCGCTTAATTGCTGGTCACACCACGCTTCGCCTAATTATGTCGTAAATACATTATTGGTTTACACTATGAGCGGTAAATAACGTAAAAAATAAACACAAAAAATCATTTTTAAAAAATCGGATTTGATATGGTCTGAAATATTGACACAGAAAATAGTCTGCATTGTAAAACTAATTTTTTACAAAACACTGATAATAATAATAATGATAATAATGTTATTAATTGTAATAACTGTACGTTGAAATCAGTATTGCTCTGAGTGAATACACATATTATGGTAGCCGAAGACGCTCTCTACGCAACTAACGGACAGAATGTGTAGAACACGAAACGCACCAAAGTGTGTGTTAGTTATATAAAAAAAAGCGCACAAATAATTGTGTGCGGGAAATGAATGTTAAGATTTATGACAAGATTTCCACTAAGCATTTATCGTTTTATCCCTCAATAACAATGCGATACAGTTATAAGATCTACGGAGTCGAACCAATTCAATGTTTTATGTACACATGAGACGTGATATATTAGACAAATGACTTTTGATGCTACTCTCAAAACTTGGTATTTCCCGGTCCGGCGACGGCCACCGGTCCGCTGTAGTCCATTCGAGACGGCAGTTGGCGGAGAGTGTTGTGTCCGTATCGCGAGCCGTACACCGGAGCGTAGTTCGAGTTCGAGTGATGGTAGTTATTGGACGGTAGGCTAACGTGATGTGGTGTACCGCCGGCAGTGGCGTACACGCCCACTCCGTCCATGGCCGGCGTCGACGTGTACGCGTTAATGGTGGCCACCGTTCGGTAGTTGTCATAATGAGCCGTTCCGTGGCTGACATTACTGTGCTGAGTGTGGTTCGAGCGGTGACCACTACTGCTGCCGCTCGACGTGCCCGATGTTGTGCTGTACGCCACCGTCGCCTTATTACTGATTTTCGTGTCTGGATCTTCGTAATCGTCATCTATGTTTGATTCTATATCATACGTAACACGAAAAATACATGTAAAGAAATAAATGCGACATTTCTCGGTGTAAAACACATAAATCAAAGTTGATTGCAGGCATGGCAGGCATCGCAACGATCGCAACGTCGAGTATTGGCTGCTCTTGTGGCGAACGAGCATAACAACCATCAGCGTTGCAAAACTCTTGGGAAAACTTTTACGGTTAGAAAAAGTTAGTTTTAGAAATCGAGCGCTTTCTCCCAATTTCTGTTTAAGTTATTCCGCACACCAGTCAAAGCACTGAATATAGCAACGCATTGTAAAGGTTTGCAAAGGTTTGTTATAATTTAGGAGAGAAAAGTAGCGCAACATCTCCTCCAGCCATGCAACATATGGCGATCTTGTGGAAAATCAAAACTTCGACTTTGTTTGCCCACACATCGCGAAATCAAATAATGCCGAATTGAGCTGCGATCGACTTTTTTCATTCAATGCGTTACCACTATTCCGAACTGAAAATATATATCTGCGATACTGTTTTTCTATCTAAATCTATATATACAGCAAAAAATATAGCATAACTTATATATATATATAGCAAAATGCTTGCCATTATAAAAGTTTTCATATATTTACACACAAAAGCTCGATGCGTGCACACACACAGCGAAAGGGGAAAAATTGAATTGAAAACAAGAATCAGAATATTCAATGCTATATTAACGTCAGCGTTGAAGATGTAGCCAATTCTGTGTGCAGTAAAAATGTTAGTCAAATTTACTCGAGTCTTGAAAGCATAATCAGAGCTAAGGAGGAAAATGTTACCGAGATTTGTGTTTAGCGAGCAAAAAAAAGTAACGTAAACTAGAATCAAATAAATGCTATATAAGGACAAGGCTTTCGATGCTGTTGTGTCGGATCGAAGTGCGAGCGCTAACCAGAAGGCACGCAACTCATACAATGCGCTCCCAAATCATTTCAGGCATATCTAATATGTATATGTTTGACACGAACGATGCGACTAAATCTCGTTATCACTCGCTACTAATATAGTTATTTTTTGTGTGTGTGTCTGTGTGTCACTCGCTATCGGAACTCATTCGTCAGTCCGAATGGCGGCCAACTCTGTCTCATTTGAATCGTCAGTTACACCAAAGTCTCACCTCTTTCTAACTCGTCGAACGCTTCGCGTATCGTTTTACCATTTTTCTTGGTGTCAAATATAAATTCGTATATCAATCCCGCTAACATACCGCCACTTACAGGTCCAAACCAATAAACCTGTCAAATAAAATTATAGAATGAATGCCTCTATTGTGAAAAGTGTCAAACAGAAAGCTCAGCGCAGTTCATATTAAGCGCAGCGCGAAGACAATGTCGAGAGAGTGAGAGCAAAGAATGAGAAGACTGTGGGCTCAACAGAATCGCGAGTCTATGAGATGCGTTCGGCGAGGGTTTGATTTGCTATTTCTATTTCTACCCCCAAACGGCACTCTCTGTCACTTTTATGGGATGTAAAGCTGTACGCGTTCGCCGGCTTTCAGCTCACGTCGTCGAGTATATAACAACTCTATCTATTTGGAAATACTTGAACGCAAAAAAGTTTGTCATTCTCTTGAGAATGATTCAACAGAATATAGTAAAAGGTTATAAAAAGTAGAGAAAGTCATTCGAGTAATTCGCTAAACTATAAGCAAAAAAAGAGCTAAAGGCAACTAAAAGGACGAGACGTACAACGAAAAGTGACGCGATATGGGAGTCGTGCGCGAAGAGTGGGATAAATAAATTCAAACGTATTAAAAATGAGAGTCATTTCGATGTAATATGACTTTGGATAGTGGGAGAAGAAAAGATGCATGAAATAAGTGAAAAACGAATACTTATAGAAAAGCAAACTTATAGAATATTTTTAACTCCACTCTCCCCTCACTAACTCTCTCTCTCACTCTCTTTGGAGACTGTGATAAAAAACATCTTTTACTGTCACGAAACACTCGAAATTGAGTTGATGTGCCGAATAAAAATCAATATATTACGCAAAGATATTTTTGCCCTCAAAACTCGCAGTTAAAATGCTATTTTAGCGCTATTACGGTCTGCGCGCGCAAATCAAATGCGAGTTTGCTTTTGTATATTTATGAGTATAGAAATTAAATGAAAATATCGGTGAAGATTAGCGAATACATTGTTGCCATAAGTTTGGGAAGCGTTTCGTAATTAAGTCTGAATTTGAGTGAAAATAAGAGCAGAACTGCAGATAAAGGGCTGTTTTCTGTTTGGCTTTAGGCGTAGCTTATTGTGCATAATATTTGCCTGTCTCGGCATAATAGCGTTCACCGCAAGCAGTGGTGCTTATCTTAGCACTGCAGCGGCAATTAATTTGACTCTTTTTAACTCGTTTTGGCAGAATTTGTTTGGCAGTGTTTGTCACGCCAGTCAACGCCAATAATATAGCGATACCGCTCTCGTCAGTGCAATACTCTCGCACTTCTCCACAAATTTTCTTTCGCATTCTTGCCATAATATGATTTGGGGTATGAAAACGATATACGGCTAAGAGTTACATGACTTAAGCGAAGTTGCGTTTCGCTCATTGTGTGTCGCGTGCGGATCGATGTTCGCAGCGCTAACACAATCAAATAGTTGGCCAACAGTTACTCCACAGTTACTCGCCTGCACTTGTGCTGTGCTTTTCTATTTCCTCAACTCATAGCAACATAGCTTTGGGCGCACTTTTCGCTGCAGTCCAGTGTAAAAGCTTTCCTATCAATTGTTTTGGTTTTATGTTCGCAACATAAGAAGTTCGAGTGCGGACACACAGTCCAGCATTTCCCACGAGCCGACTATTTCCATGTTCGCTATAACTGTATAGATTTATCTCATACCGCTGTCTAACTAAGACAGTCAATACGAGCCCCTAAAACGAGAGTGGCATGAGTTGAGGCATCGAGTCTGACACATAACGCAATGAGCATCATATGCGAGCGCAGAGTCAATGTCGACGTTTGGAGTTAGCGTTTTGATGGCCAGCGAGACACTAATCCAACTCAAACGCTAACGCCGAGCAAAAAATGGGTATCACTTTATTTATTTGATATGGGAGTGAAGCACGCTATCGACTAAACAATGATCGAAACCACGCTTTGCTTACCCAATGATGTTTCCATCGATTCATGACGAACGAAGGCCCTAACGTTCGCGCCGGATTCATGGCCGCCCCACTCGCCGGTAACTGCACGCCAAAGTAAATTAAGTAATTAGTTTGCATTTCAATTGCCATCAAAGAAAGAGCAGATGAGCTCGGCTTTAGTTAAAGCGAGTCTTTTTTTAGTGTTAGTTTAAAACAAAATATAAAAAAGAGCACATAAAAAGCACATCCGCTTCATTAGCCAGAACTAGCTTTGCTAACAATTGGATTGAGTAGTGAGAGCTGTAGTTAAGCCACGACTCGGAGCGAAGACTAAATTTGGTGTCTTAGTGTACGCCAACGAGAGAGTAGTTAAAGTAATGGAAATTAAATTTACTCCCAGTCGAGCCCATCTCTAATTACAGGCTAACATAAAACTCAATCTAGCGTTTGCGAGATTGACAGTGGTATGAGTTAATGCGAACAGTAGTGCACCGAAAAAAATGCTACTCAAACGGCAGATTCGCTCTAAAATGTGTTCATTTTGTTTGAAGCAACTATTCCTTAGGCGTCAGCAATTGTAATGCTTTTACCATGTTTTTCAAATGCCTCCTAAAACTATTCTTTTGTTTCTCTGGCGTGTAAATGTAATGCCACTCATTTGGATGCGACGCACTTCGCTTTAATCAATAATAATGAGAGGCAAAGGCTTAAGGCATCCATTACGCAAAATAACGATTACTTTTATTGATATATCTTCTGTCTTTTTTTAACTCTTTTCATTTTCTTTTCATTTAATCTGCAAACATAGCGGACATATATCGCAATTAGCTGTCCTTAAATTACATATCGCTTTGCGAAGCACAGTGTGAGAGTGTGTGCGTCTGTCTGTCTGTCTATGTCAGTGTATGTGTGTATGTATGTATGTGTGTGGGGGCACATAATCTCTCTCTCATTTGATATACAGCGATGTTTTTTATTGAATGATTCTCGAGAGATGGCTTTGGTTAATATCATCATACCATCTCTAATGGCCATTACCAAAGCATAGATAATTGAATGGAGGTGTAATTTTGGAGCTGTTCTCTGAGTGCGAGCAGACACGAACAAGAAATGTTAGGACTGAGCGTTTGGACGATCGTAAAATCGAAAATTATAAGTTTGGCCATAAGATCAGATCATTTTTATGGCTAACTTTTTTGTTCACTCTTTACTCGTCTAGTCTGCTCTCGTGAGCGGCAATAATTCAATAAAAATAGCGATCTTCAGACCCTTTCAGACATGATTTACTGAACGAAAAATTTTAATCATTTAAATGGTTGAAAGTTTTGGTGGAGAAAAAAAAATAAATATAATTTAAGTTAAAATATTTAATCTCGATCTCCCTCGAGTGCTTTTAGCGCCACTGAATTAATAATGTTTTGGCTAAATAAATATTTTTCCCTGTATGTCAGCGAATATAAATAATTATATTTATGAAAAAAAGCAGTATTTTTCGAAAGTTTGACAAAATTCGTGAAATAGAGTCAATATTGGCATTAAATATCATATTTTTTTTGTTGATATAATTGAAAACAAACGGTGTAAACTAAAATATATGTGAAAATTGGAGATAAGTTTGGCGAATATAAATCACAATAAGTTTGATGAATAGAGTGTTACTCGAGAAAGATTGAAGCGTTGTTTAGTTTAAAGAGGCAAATATCGGCAAAGGTTAGCGTTAAATACAAGTCTGACCAAAAAATATTCTCGATATTCTCCACTCAAAGGGCTTTATTCGAGTCATTTCTCATGCAAGCGAATCCATAGCGAGCAATATATCGCAGTTACTATCGGACACGCATTTGAGTTTTATTTACTATCACTGCATTACCTAAAACTCAATTCGCCCGAGAATTACATCATATATTTTAAGACTCTGCCATTTCTCTTCTCATTTTGGTTGGTGTGCAGTGAATGATACGCTATGGTGTGCTATGTGTGCGTATATGTGTATATATAAGTCTGATTAAAATCAATGACTTTTTAGCTTATTTGTTATGTGAAGAGCAAGAAAAAAGTTTGCCATATTAAATAAATATAAAAATATGATATACGAGCTCAAATGCCTAACATAACTAACACACAACAAAATATTACATATCCTTAAGGTATATATAATATATTAGGCAACTATAGTCTTTGTAAAATAAACATGTTTATCCGCATTTGTTTTCTCGTTGTTCGTATTTATAAAATAATAGGCTTATCAAATCTTGCCATTTGTCGATCGAAACGTCTGCTTGTTATTAAAAATAGTTTGAGATGGTTTGGTCAGTTGGGCTTTAGTTGGGCTTTAGATGGGCTTTTCGCAGATACGAATAGTTGGTAGGAAAGTGCGCGTGAAAGGCGTAATTACCCCCGTAAGTGAACAGACGAGATACGCGATGCCGATGGAGAGCGAGTCGCTGCCCAACGACTTGCGGTTCGGGTCGAGAGTGGCGAATATGGCGAACACAACCAGGAATGTCAGCACGAACTCCACGCCGAATATCTGCCATTGAGAGAGCTGGTCGTGAGCCACGGAGATGCCCAACGGACCCATGCCTTGATGGCCAGTCACCGATACTCTGTTTGGAGAGAAGAGAAGATCAATAGTTAGTACAATCACTGATGCGTTTAGCTTTGCAGCTCATTTGCAAAGTTGATGAGAGAGAGAGAGAGAGAGAGAGAGAGAGAGAGAGAGAGAGAGAGAGATGAAAAGGAGAGAGAAAATGATTAATTGATGCACATGTAAAATGTAGAGTACGGTAATTTCAAAATTACATAAGCGCTTAGTATTACCTTAATTAATAATTTGCATAATAAAAAAATTTCTAAGAACTTGAGATAAATAAGAAGAGAAAAGTTTGAAAGGAGTGAATAAGCAAATGAGATAATAAATCATAAATTGAATTACAAAAAAATACAGCTGTTTTTTTTACTATTACGAAAGAGTAGTGCGTACATACAAATACTGTTTTGAAAGATAACTAAAATTGAATTCAAAATAAATAGAGCTCCTATTGACTGACAAACAGTGCTTATATACATACGGGTGTTTATATTAGATATTGTATTAAAGAATGTTAAAGAATGGTTGCGTTGAGTAAAATAGCATTTGATGAAAGGCGTAGAGAGTAATCATGGAAATTGCATGCCAGCAGTGGAGCGCATCCAAGTCGGGACACCCTTAGCCTATTTGATTCGAAATAAACCAGTTCTGATCTTTTTATTATTGCGCTCATAGACATGCTATTATATATTTTTATATCCCAATATTAACAATTGAATAGGATATTCAAACAATTTACGTGCGCCACAAAAAAGTCTTGGCAGGGGTTCGCAAATGTTTAGGTAATAACAATTTTGTGAGAGCATATAAAGCATATACACTTATATTGACTTTGAAAGAGCGCCTCACCAGAGCCTCACCCGCTCTGTGCGATGTATGACCACATCGGCAATGATATTAACTGTAATCGGCGAACCATAACAACAATATCATCATCAACTTTGTTAAAGGCGTTTCCCTCTTTTTGGTCAACATTTTTCCATCTCATCTATTCAAATACAAAGTATAAAACCTTTTACGGGTTGGCATGACTTCGATTATTTCGCGCTTTCGACACGAATCCCGTCAATTGCTATTAATTCAAATATCCTCTCGTCTCTCGTCCGATCATTTCAATTAGATCTAGACTCGAGTGCATTTGATTGGCGCGTTATGTGTCTAACATTTTCAAAAATTGTTTATTGTTAAATACCAGCAAATGCTTAGTCTATTCAATTATTAATGTTTGCGACATTAATGAAATTGCACGTACAAATTACGGTAACAGTTTGTGGCTTTGAGGTGCAACTAAATTACTATTATATCTCCAGACTTACATAATGAAATATTTTGTTTTCAACTTAATTTAATTTAATTGAAGGCCTTCTTTGCGTTTGTCTTATCAGAAAAATACTTAAGGCTATCATTAGTTGGAAATTTAAATGACTGCCGGTAAGAGAGGACTATCTATGCTATACATTCAATTATGTATATTTCGAGAAAATCGATTATAAATCAAAGCTAAATTATACTAATATAAATTACTACTATATTTTTCAAATCAAAACAATAAATTATATTAAGAAACTAAGATAAGGCGAAAATAAATTACTTTACAAAAAAAAATAAGAAAAATGGTTTGATTAACAATTGAGTTGTTTCAGTAGCCTAATGTTGGTTTTCTACGTGCTCTGACGCTTAAATGCCTCATTTAGATCTGGTGACAATTTTCAATAACTAACTATAATCTGATTAATAAGATATTTCAATAATTCGTTTGGAAAAATATTATAAATCAAGGTCTTTCCAATTTGAATAAATTAATTTAATCAAAAGTGGAGTCTAATGAGAATCAAATAAATTTCACTTTAAAATATTATCAACGTTTAAATTATAAATTGAAAATCACTATTTTTGACAAATCGAATAATTATTGTCTAAACATATACGGTATTTTTTGTTTAAGTTTTACATTTTAAGTTTGAGAATATTTTCGTTTTAGAGTTTCTCATTCAATTACATTATAGATTTGGATTAATATAATTTGAAATAAAATGAGAATCAATTTTATAAATTATTTTTTTAAAAAAATATCTCAAAACGTTAAGCTTTATAAAAAAAACTCAAATAAAAAAAGAAAAACTTTAGCTATGCTTTTATTCAATTAATTATTTTATTGAGCTTAAAGAAAATAAAATTTTACTTATCCTATGCCATCATTATTATTGTACTGCAAATAGCATACTGGATCTCATACTTAATAAGTTTTACTATTTTATTCACAGCTTTTTTTATTCAATCACATCCTACACGATAAATAACTCCATTTATTTATTTATTAAATATCGACAAATTATTTTTTAAAAATCACTAAAAAAAAGTTATGCCAAAATCAAAAAATTCAAATTAAACTTAAAAGTAATCTAAATTGAGCGCAAGTTTATTTAAATTAAATGTAGTTTATATTTTATATACAAAATTATTTAAAATAAGATATAAAAACAGCATTTGACTTGAAATAATTATGAAAACATCAAATTCTAAAAACACGAGAAACAAAATGTTTGAAAGTTATAGAAAAAAGGAATTATAAAGTCGGAAGAAAGAAATATTATTCTGAAATCTAAACAAAAGGGAAGCTATTATACCACTAATACTGAATATAAAAGTTTTTTTTGCTGTTGAATTTGCTTTAAGTTTTTTGTTAAGTACCGCCAATCAATATAACCCTTTATTACAAGCCAAGCATAGCAAAGCAGCGCATTACTGATGAAAAGGCACTTTAAGAGTATCGTTGGAGTATAAATATTGCGAGTTCTACTATAAGTTACATACAAAAGCTATGATGGAATCGTTTCATTTGCATCGATTCGCTGCAAAGTGTTTGCAAAACTTAAAATAGTTAGCCGAGAGTTCATGTCAGTTCACTTCACTTATCAAAAGAGCGAATTTGAACAGGGATTTAGTTTTACGCAATAAATACCTAAACCTATCGCAGTCTATAATTACAATGCTATCAAAAATGCTTAAATGAATTCAGAATTTCGTTTTCATGGACGACGAAAAAAAATGTTTGAAACACATTTTGACTCAATCATAATTAAGCGCACAGATTTGAATCACTGATTTGCGTGCAGTCTTCATATTTTCATATAAATAAATTGCATATTTCATAATTGATATCAGATTTCGAAATTTGATTGACTTTTGAATATAAAAATTCTTTTAAAATTGCTGATTACTTGAATAAGATTTATAGTTTTAAATTCAAAATGAAATAAAGGTAAATATATTTTGATTATTTTAATTCAACATATAGTATATAGAATTTTATTAATTTTATTACATTCACCAAAAAACTTTTCCAAATATATTATTGCTTTAAATATTAAAATTTAAACCCAAAACAAATATCACATTTCGCATTAAATTTATTGCAGAAGATTTTATGTTATGGAAATGAAATGATTTGAGTTAACTCACTCAAACGATTGCGTTCAAATCCCATGTTCATTAAACAAAGCTTTTTCACATTATAGTTAAATTATATAAAACTTGAAATCACAACCGATTTTCTAAGCAATAATTTTTTGCTAACATTTTTTCAGCGAAAAAAAATTAAAGGGACATGAAATATGGCTGCTATGAGGCAAAAGTCATAAGTAAACATTATTAAAAGTAGTTTCGACTACCAGTAGGCAAACATTTCAATTATTTTGATGCACGCAATGTTAAGCAATGCAAGAATGGCACTAATGGATGCCCATTCTTGCTCACTATATCTGTATTATGCTCTCTCTCTCTCTCTCTCTCTCGTCTCTCTCTCTCTCATCACTCTCTCCTCATTCAGCGAGAATGCATACAAATCTCATCCAAAATATTGTTGCTTTGCGTCTCGTTTTACTCAACTGATTCACTTAATAATATACATTTTCCTCTTTTCTCATTTTTGGATTATATCGAAGTTTGCTCTTTTAGGTAAAAGAAATATGAAAATTGTTTTTAAAAATTTCGCTCATAATATTCGATAGCTTTAGAATAACAATTTCATTGTTGTATACAATTATTGCATAAAAATAGCCGATATTCTTGATATTCTATTCACTTCGTTGAACATCAAAATGAATTCATGATAAAAATTTGCTCGAAATTCTCACACCAATGAATAACTATTATAAAAATTAAAATAATATACTTTTCGAAGTAAGCGTATTATAAGCTTATCGCCCGCGAAATAAATAAATCTTAATAGATGAACATTTTTTGCACCTTTAATATTGTAAACGAAAACGTATTAAAAATATATATATACAAGAATAACATTTTTAAAACCAAACTATCATTATTTATATACGAGTACAACAAATAGACTCTCTTTAAAAAAAACATAAAAATGTTGAACATTTGAAATGGTAAGCCCTTTACAGGCAAATCATATTATGAACTTCGTTTTCGTTTTAATCTTCACTCTGGCAAATGTTTAACAAAGCAAAGCTAAGCTAAGCTTATTAGAGCACAGACTATTAAAACGAAAATACAATCATTATCATAAATAATGCGAGGCATCATATCTTTGGCAATTACTTTACTTTAAACACAAAAACCTTTTTAGATTTTACCATCAAATATATAAATGCGATTTCGGTAATTCATAGCCGTCTCGGCAACCAATTCGCCATTTATACATATTCATCATTGGGCTTAAAATATTAAAACAAAATACTCTTTTTTTCTCGAGAAGACAAGACATCTGATACAGAATGAGAGCGCATTTTCGCATTTTGGCATTTTTCGGGTGCGCATCATTAATAACGAGATTAACAAACTCGAGACAAACTCACATTTCACTGTCAGCCATTAATACCATTAGAAAAAGTTGCCCAACATTTTCGATGCCAACCATTGTTTCGCTCTAAACTCGTCTCTATTTCTAATTATACCCTAATTTATCTTTTAGTAATAGCTATCGCATAAATTGCCTCTCACTAAATAGTCGATATAAAAATCAAATTTAAAGCCAAATGAATGCCCGAACGAGCATCGCTAACATGCGCTCGCATATCAATTAAAATGCATTTCGCGGCCATAATATTCATTTACATCGTCAGCGCGTACTCAGCGATATTGAGCGCCTAATAAATATTACTTCAAGTCAGTTATGCTCTTTGTTGTCGACTAACTAACGAGTAAGAAATGGCCAAAAAAAAGTGAGTTGAAAATGTCGTTAAGTTCTCTCTTCGCTGATGATAGTCGTCAGCAAATATGGTAATTACATCGCTCGCAGGAATCAAACAGCTCTCCCATAGGCTCAACCTCTAGATTAGGCCACTATTTTAAACTCTCCAATTTTCTACACTGATAAGCACTTTAGTTTTATGGTCGTTCATAAGACTGCCGAAACAAAAAAATAATGATCGGACTTATTTAAATTTAAAAGATGATCATATAGTAGTAACGACAGACGACTGCGATTCAAGCAATTACTGCAAAAACTAGATTGTATAATGTATTCAAATGATATATTCAAATCGTGACACAATGAGAGTGGAATTAGAGAAGTCCACAATTAGATGCCATTCGAGTAATTACTTTTATAATGCAATTTATTATTATGCAATCACATCGCTGACACAATTGGATATAAATATAATTATATTGAATATTCGTCATTAATTTCATACAACTTCGCAACTGTTCAACATTATAATATCAGACATAAGTTATTCTCATTTATTTAATTAAAATATAAATATGTTTAAAAACAATATATTGTTTCGTTAGTCTGGATTATAAATCACTGTGAAATTATTTTCAAGTTTGGTTAAGGCTCTACAATATTATCAAACTTAACTTTTAGTTTGCGAACACAAAGAAAAATATATCATTTAGAGAAGCAATGCATTTAGAAAATTGCGTTTTCCGCCGCTAATATTTTTTTTATTAGGAGAGAGAGAGAGAGAGAGAGAAAAATATAGAAAAGTGCAAAACAAAACAGGAGAGCGAAAAGTCGAGACGCGAATGTATTGTTTCGAAATTTCGGCGAAAGATTAATATGATATTGTTAACGAAAAAGTGGTCAGCGCTTGATCTGATAAAGTGAACGCATTGCGGCGCACACACAGAGACAGAAACACTGTCATTCATCTAAATTCGTTCAGCATTTTTATTGTCATATAAATAGTGAGAGAGAAAAGGCGAGATAAAAAAAATGTTCATTTTAGGCAAAAGCAAATTATTTCGCATATGCTTAAGTAAGCTCAGTGAGCGACACATTATCTCTTAATACTTGGGTTATACAAAAAATAAGTCTCTTTCGCCGAGTTTTGCCGTTTTGATTAAAAAACGAAACATATTGAAGAAAATCTACTGCTTTAGGAAAATAAGTTACCAAAACTTTTAAATTAATCATAAAAAAAATGTCAAAACTTAATTTATTGCTGTAAACTTTAAAGTTGCATAAAAGTTGAATACAAGAGTTGGCGAGAAAACATTTTCGTAAATCTTTTTTAAAGATTTTCTAATAGATTATATTTTGAAAACACTTTTTTTTCTAAGAGTACGCGTAATAAAACGCCTATAAATCAAAATTTAATAAATATTTTAACAAAAAAAAATAGAAAAGAAAATCTTTTTCCATCTTTTAATATCGACACAAAATAATATCAAATAATTTTTGATATTCAAATTGCGGTATAAGAAAATGTAATGTCCAGAAGAAGAAAAAATTGAATCATTTTCGATTCGCTTTTTTACTCTCGAAATGATTTTTGTGTTCCGAATCGCATCCCTTAGTAGTCCGTCCGCATCTGTAGCCATAAATAAATTCTGGTATTCATTGATGCGTGTTATCAAATTTTTATAGCCTCTCATTGTTGCTCCTCTGTAATCATCAAAAATCTAGACACGAACTGACTTTTAATCGCATTTTTTAAACGGAAAAAGCCTTTTTATAAATACGGGCCGCTATTAAATAGTATTACGAGTTTTATATCATAGAAAAAAACATGAAAACAGCGAAATTATTCTCCATTAAGACTACGTTTTCGAGCGCTAAAACTCATGAATTAAGAACTCGAAATTATGTTTTCAAATCCAGTTTACCATAAAATTTATAATTTTTGTTTTTCATAAATATGTATAAAATAGATTTGGCTTTTGAAAAGCGAGTCGTAAATGACTAGAATGACCATTTCTAGTCATTTAATGCTCCACTGATCGCAATTTTTATACGACATTTTAGTTTTGACAGTAACGAATAAAACTTTTTGGTAATAGAGTGGATAAAAGATATGCTTGAAAATATATATATATTCCCGTCACGATTGACGATACTATAAAGATTGAAACTTTTCTCTAAATATTTTATTTAATTTTATCAGTCAAACGAGAATACATTTGACTATAAAAACACGATTAAATCGCGAAATTCAACTCATAATACTGTTAACTCAGCTGTAAACGCGTATAACAGAGTAAAAATCAATATTATAAATGTTTGCACAAAGAATCACAATATTAGAGCAATTAATGTTTGCTCACATATCAGGCACGAGTTGGGGAACGAGAAAATGGATGCGATATTAATGAAGCAAAAGATTGAAGCGGAGGGCCATTGATATGGAGTGGAGTAGTATTGCAGGTAAAGGCAAACACACCCATAAATCACTCCAATTCGACCGCAAAAGTGCGCTTTAATCGCAACAGTAATGCAAATAGTAATATGATTAAGCATTACATTGCGATGCCGTTTACCGTTATTATACCGAAACCGGCAGATAGTGGTAATGCATGCCTCGCCGTCTCTCCTTATCTCCCACTTCGTCCGCTCTCTAGCGAGTCCTCTCTCGCTTTAATAAAGATTTATTATGCAATGGCAGCTAATATTTGCTGCTTAAAGTATGTTAACAAATACCCTCAAGAATAAGGAATAATAGACGCACACCGTTGTACTCACTTTAGTTGACTACTCGTGTGTAAATAAAGTTTCAAACAAAGTTTTACAATCATTTATAAATTATGCACATTTATATGCGTGTCGAGCATTAATAAAAAATAATTTTTTGTATACCGTTTACAATTATAGTAACGAATGCTATAATTTATTTAAGAAAATGGTAATTTGACAGAATATTAGCTTATTCTGTATATATTCTAAATTTATAAAATTAGCTCAAAGAAAATCCAAGCACACACTCGACAGGGAATACGTATAATAAAGGGAAAGCTGTGTATATTTTATTATAGATAAAAAATAGATATTATTAGTTTTATTTGCACATAAATAAATTGAAAAATATTTGAAAATGTTTCCCTACGGAGGAGCATAAAAAAGTGTCGTTACTGTGGAGCACTAGCGCTAACCTGCGATGTATCAAATTCAACCATAAAGACGACGCATTGAGCCGCACATCTCCTATCATAAGCCATATCGCAACTGCTAAATCATCGCCTCTGCCAGCGATAGCGGCAATCATGGCCTACATTTGAACATTAATTTTGCATAACTCATGTATGGGCAAAGCGAGCCGTAATCAAATGACTTTATAATGCGACACACACTCGAAACTGTTTCCTAACTTTATATTAATAATATAACGCTCTCAGTGTTGGCAACTATGGTGCGTCTGAAAATGACAGCTCCCCTCCAATAACCACCGCTCCATCGCATGTCAGTCATAACTTTTTTATTCATATTTTCGCGAAAAGAAAAATTCTTCGCGCGAAAAACACTCCTTTTAGTGTGAGATAAGAATTTTTCGGCACGAATTAAATTGGTTGCGATCCCTTCCAGCGATTCAATGCCTGCTCGCGAATGCCTCCACTCTTCTCGTGATTTACTCTTTTCTAACTTACACTTCTTGTCTCATTGATTAATGTAGTCAAAGATATTTTCGTAGTAAAATGCCCTCCAAATGGAGGTCTTGCTTACGCCTCGTCATTGATATAAATGCAGCTCAAATGCGCTCTTCTCTCCGCGCGTTAAGTGCTGAAAAAATTTCTTGTGTACTTTTTTTCCCCTGATTTATCATGTGTAGCATTGCATACAAAAACGATTCGTGTATTTCCCACGATAAGGGCTTCCATAGCCTCCAATTCACTTGTGTGGAGACGCAGGTTAAGGTCATTATAGCGAGAGGTTAGAGGTTGCGCACATCGGGTTCAGTCATGCGGTTAACTATAACACATGGGATGATGGGATGAGAGAGGGGTTTGGCGGACAATGTTTCGCTAAAGTCATGTGAAAGTTTTTTAATTTATTAAAATTGATATTTAGCTCAACGAAATATCAACTCAATGGCAATTTTGGCACATCTTTGCGGTTCGCGCTCAACAGTTGGATAACTCGACCCTTTGGGTCGGCATTTAGCTATCAAAATAAGATGCATTTACGCTCTATTGCTTTAATACGCCATAATTCAATTGACATAATAATTATATATCAATATCAAGCACACACTGATGAACACTTGATCGCGTCGGCCGCGTATCAATACTATTGAGGCATTAAAGCATCTGTCATATTGAATCGCAAAGCTTCACATCTTAGTTCATCAATAATTTTTATGACAATATTATTCTTCTTCTTAGTCCTTACTGTAATTAACTCTCGAAGCATTGGTCACCCAAAAAATAATAATAATATGTATAAGTCTTTTCTAATCTATAATTCAGGTGTGATTACAAATTTTGACATGAAATTGGTAAACAAATTATAGCGAAAATATAATTTACAGCAGAGATGTAAACGAAATGAATCGCAATTTTGACACTTTAAAAAGCGAACCGTAACGAAACGGAAATTAGTTTCTCGAAAAGCAAATGAAATTAAAAATGATATTTTATTATGACAAATGATATTTTTTTTGATCTTCAAAGTTCTTCAGACAATTCAGTCAATTTTTTTTCGACCAAAACGTGAAGTATTAAAAAAGTATTTTAGTATTATTTTATTTCATTTTAAATATTAATAGTTCCCACACTGACAGCTAAGCTTACAAAAAAATCTTTACCACAATAACTTAAAAACCGATTACATAACCAAATTTAATTAACTAAATATTTATTTATAACGCAGTAAAATATGAAGCGAGAGAAAAACGAGAGCACTCTTATAATAACTTAATTAATGAGAGAGTACAGTATACTTAACGCTGGTTAAAGTTAACAAACACTATCCAACTATAAGGGACGCATGAGAACCACTCTTCAGTGTGTTTAACCCGGAATGCGATTGTGAGGCTGTGTTTGGCTGCGAGCGATTGTTAGGCTCGCAAACACAACAGACGGCGAGTTTGGGTTACAATTGAAAACTTTTAGAGCAATTCAATTTTAACAGTTGTGTCGGCGTTATGGAAGTTATTGTATAATGTCATTATAAATACAAATATTTCCCATGCAAACCCAATAATACCCATTCCTCCTATTTTTTTTCTCGTTCCCATCGAAAAAGTGCAATAAACTATTTATAAGTCGGTTATGAGACAATATGGGTATTTATTATTAGTGGATTGAATAACACTTAACATAACCCAATCAATTTGTGCTTTTCATCTTTCTCTCATTATCCGCCGGGAATTGAGCGGAAAGGATGCCCATATGGCGACTCGAGTATGTCGAATATGTCGAGCCATAAATTTGCATTCAAAATTGCGCTCTCGTAGTGAGCACTGTTTGATACAATCTTTATAAAACAGTTATGCGACATATTTGCGAGTTAATAGTAAAGACAGACTCATTTTCGCACAGAGAAAAAAAACACATAAATCTCTTCATCTTTTACTACAGAAAAGATGGGAAACGAATATTAGAGGCATCTAAAGAAGTGATGGGAGAAGACTCGAAATGTTCGCGTCCGCAATAAATTTGTAAAAGTTTTTTTTTTAATATTTCGTTAAATGGCGTCAATTTGTTTAAATTATAGTGGACCAGATTTTTCGCATCCTTAAGCACAAGTTATGCAATTGTAATGATGGCGAGTCTGTCGGCAACCTTTTTCTACTTAATTTGACTGAAGTCGGCTCCGCTTCTAACAGCTGAATATAATCATCTCAATGGGAAAATACTGCCTCTTAAATAGTGAATCAAATAAAAACGATTTTGTCGATAATAGAATTATAGAAATGACATTAAAGTATTAAATGGAGAGAGAATTTTCATACACCGAATGTTTGCTGGTCTGAGCCGTCTTAAGATTAGCGCCGAAATTAGCTCAACTAAAAAATGCGAAACAGAAAACAGATGACACATTAGGCAACAAAGAAAATTTGCCAACTAATCCGTGTTGACAACAATACGATGCCAGTAAATCTGTCAGCAGTTTTTCTTTGTCCGACAGTTTACTATCTGGATTACCATTGCTTGACATTGGCTAAGCTCACTACAGCTCTGCGCGCATCAAATCCTTAGATTGTTATATCACCGCACACTAAAGAATCAACGCTACACATTCGCGACGAGAGAAAAAAATATATATGATATCACCCAAAAAAATGTGAAAGAAATGGATATAATTTAAGTCTGATTCAAATTTGCTCAAAAGATATATTAGAGCTAAAGTAAAATACGATAATGGAAAGGCAAGAATTGGTTGGAGTATAGCGTAGACTAACGAATAGAGTAACGAATAAATAAATGAGAAAAAAGCCAAATAAAGCAGTCAAGCGTTTGGCGCTTATCGTTGGACGCATCGTTAATCATAGAAAATTAATAGCAAACGTAAAATTTTTTTACGCCCTTAATGTTAAATAAACTATCGACTGACTAATTATTAATTAAATGTGTAAATAGAAAAGTTTATTTGTGCGCCGAGATTATAATTCACCAAATGCTGGCCGCGATGGTGTGTTCAAATTACATAATCAATTAATCACTAAATTAATTAAATAGAAAGCGATGCTAAAAGATTTTTGCGATGTTTGAAGATATTATTAAAAACGAAACAACTTATACTTTTAAAAAAATGATTTTTTTGCCCAAAAAATAAAATTATCACGCTATACATATGTTTGAGTTCAATTGGTTTTAAATATTTATTAAATTTCGCTAAAAAAGTCAATTATGTAAAGAGCACTTAAATTCTGCAGTAAAGTAAACACTAAAATTCACTATTTTTACAATAAAATATAGCTTGTGATAGATAGAGAAATTTAATATCATTGTTAAAAATATTTCAAAATGTTTATTTTTCTGAATTTTGTAGATTTATCGAGTGGC
This sequence comes from Microtritia minima, assembly GCA_034699355.1. NCBI lineage: Eukaryota > Metazoa > Arthropoda > Arachnida > Sarcoptiformes > Euphthiracaridae > Microtritia > Microtritia minima. Next base: position 19,767 of record JAQIYA010000484.1, read on the forward strand.
GGTAAAAGTTTTTAAATTTGAATTCCAGAATTTATTTGGCAAACACATAGACTTGCATGTCTCCAAAATCTAACTTAACATATCTCATGTTAAGCCCATGTTTAGCCACTTTCAATGTTGGCCACTCTGCCAACGAAGCAAATATAATTCGTTTAATAATGCGCCCAATTTTGGTGCAGTCATTATTTGTCTCTCTCTCTCTCTCTCTCTC
>JAQIYA010000485.1:0-19976 GCA_034699355.1 Microtritia minima
TTTATCAATTTTGGGTGTGTTGTTCAATATAGTATTGTCGCAACACATTCATCGCGTTTTACTAAACCCACAAAAAAAGTACTCTATTATAAAGACGATAATATTTTATTAACGAAAGAAAATATCTTTACTTATCCAATCTAACCTAATAATAATAAACTGCATAATTATCCATAATTATAACAAAAAGGCTAAATCACTTAAAGCTATCTAGTTTTAGTCGAAACAATAATGATAAACTAATTTATAAATAATATAAAATAAAAGTACAGTAATTGTTGTTTAGTTTTCTCAATTTATATAGTAATGTATTGATTTAGTAATTTCAAAAACAACTTTAAGAACTTTGTGAAAATAAATAATATTTACTCCAAACAATTACAATTGTAAAAATATAATTCACATATACTGATACACGGATACCTGTATAACTTCACATTCTGTCTAATTTCACACGAATCTTTGGTAACAACTTTAGGGACTTGTGTTTGACATGTTTAATTTTTTGTCTCATAACCTCAACATATCTACAATGAATTTTCCTCCAAAATCCCGGGGAGTCTAGACACTAGCCAGACCCCAGACCCCCCTTACACCACCTTTATATCTAATGCTGAAGTTATTGATAAAAACAATAAATTACAAATTTTTACAAAAAAAATATATTAATATTATTGCATTAAAATCAAAACAAACTTAAAAACAAAATAAGAAATAATTCATGCGAACCGCGTATTTGACCGAATCAGACTCGATTTATTTATTTATTTATGAATGCGTAAATCATATTATCAGAAACAGTAATTGAAAGAATAGTTCCGAATGAGTAATCATTTTTAAACAAGTTGTTAATTATTAAGCAGAGCCAGACTGTAAACTAATATTTTTTAGCTTAGATTGAGTTCCTATTTTCTCATTAATTTCTTGACCCCGAAAAAAGAAATAGACAAGTAAGTGACTGTCAAGGAGTATTCATTTCAGACACTTTTGACGGCAAATGTGTGGTTTAGTCGATAAAACTAATAAAAGCAATATACTGTTCGACACTCAAACAGTAAATAAAAAGATAAAAATTAAGAAAATGTTAGAAAATGTCATCCATTTAAAGAATTACAAGCAACTATAAAAATTTACAATAAAATAAATTTTAAAAAAACACAACATAAGCCTTCGCGCTTAAAAATACACATTTTTAAATACACGTTAAAAAACATTCAATTAGACAAAAGTTTTCCTAAATGTTACAATTAATTTTATACACAACTTTGTAAACTATATAACACAAAATGCTAATCGTTTACAAGAGCTGATAAAGAAAAATCACAAACAAACGAAAACTTGTAAAACCGAATAAATTTATATACTGTTCACTGAAATTTTTTTCTTTATTTTTGAGACTAAACAGACTAAATTTTGTATTATTGAAAATTCAAACCCTATACCATTGGACTAACGATTATTTACTCTGCAGTTTCATTACAGCGTTTTTTCATATCTCTAATGATTATTGATGTCGAATCATTTTTTTTAATTTTTGCAAATATAATTTGCACTTATATAATAGAATAGTATGTTAAAAATAAAATCAATAGTGAATACGAGTGGAAAGCATTGGTCAGTCTAGTTTGGGAGAGAAGAGGAATGACATCATTTGGTCTCCGGTGATAATCCTTTGAGCTAACAAAGTGTTGCATCGAAGAGAACGATGCACTCCTATGCCACTAATGCCAACATATTTTAACAGTTATATTAACCTTTGTGTAAATAAGTCTCAATTGTTTAGCATATTCTCATTTTTCTCAATAACATTATGTCATTCAAATTTCAATATACGTTTCGCTAATAGATTGTTAAATAATACGGAATATGATAAATAATAATCAAACTTAAATTATATTAAATAATGCTCTTATCATTAAGCAAACAATGTTTTGTTTTCAATCGTTTTTGTTTCACATGTATTGTCTAAGTTTCTCACAAAATAGCAATTAAAGTTTGATCGTTAAAAGTTTTTAAGTTTGAATATTTACTGTGAATCTAAATGGCATAATATTATGAAATAAACGGCGCATTAATAGTTAGTTATTAACTCTACACAAACGGCACACAAACGGCACACAAATGACAATTAATGATAATAATAATAGCAAATTGATGCTAACCTTCCTCCGAAAGCAGGAAAGTCCGGAAAGATGGGCTCGTAATCAGGTAATGGTAGGGCAGCGACGGGTGGATGAATGTTGCCTGAAATGAGATGACAGGTATGAGCACAACAATGCCAGACATGGCAGACTATGGCAGACCTGCGCGAACAATGAGGACGCCGACCGTCTCGAGAGTGGCGGCGATGTTCGTGGCCTCGCATTTGTAATATCCGGTGTCGTGAGTGTCGAGATGGACGATATGGAGACGCGAGCGCACTCTTCCAGACGGCATAATGTTGTGTCGGATCTGAATCTTCCCCTTTTCCTGTTCGATCGGCGCCTCGTTCTTCAGCCACCGAATGGTCGGCAACGGGTGTCCGCGAAACTCGCATCTCATGCGCACGTTTTCGTTCGTCTCTTTAGTGGCGTTCACTAAATGTCTCTCAATCTTGAGAAAAGCACCCGAACTTTGAGACTCTTTGCCGTCCAATGACACCGATATGTCCGTCTCGTTGTCCGCGTCCGTATCTGTGGCCGCACTTGTGGTCACCAGTAGTGCACATATAATGAACACTAAGTAATGTATGGCTGAGTGCGCACTGATTTTTCGCATATTTATTCGCATGTCTTCAACAAACTCAACACAGTTTTAAGCACTCATAGAAAAGTTTGATGCTTTGCTTTTCGCTTCACAAACACTACTGAACACATGTGAGACTACATCTAAGCCAACATCTAAGCCAGCATTGAGTGAGTGCTACGCGCGCACCACTTATAGGTAGGGCTGCGTTACTGCTGTTATCGTTTTCGGCCACCATTTACTCGATTTAAAATAACAATAGTCTAAGCTTTATTTACAAAATAACAAAATTTTTTAAATATGATAATTACAATAATAATTATAATTATTATTAAAAATATAGTTAATTTATATGATAATGTGATATTTGTATAACATATTAAATTTCGCATATTTTGTTTAATGCAATTTAGACATCCATTTAACTATAAAAAAATATACATTATATTTTTGTTGCTAAATATTTTGGATTCAAATTTATTAAATTGTTGTACATTTAAGTGTATTACTTTTAATAATTAATCAAATGTTTATCAAAATTAATGACTTTTATTTTGATTTTTATTTTATATTCCATTTCAAAATATAATTAAAATTAATTAACGTTTTTGTAAAATGCTTTGAAACAGTAATATAACGACTTAAACTTCCTGACAAAACAAATATGATTACCAAAAACATTTCCAGTATTACCGAAAATGTATTGTTATTGTTAGACTGCAACGCCTCTAACGTCGAACTTCAATAAAACAAGACTAACTTTTATGTCTTTCACTATTCTTAATAAAGTGAAATACTGTTTGGAATAAACACTAATTTAAAAATATTTTTATAGATTTAACAGAAAAGTATAATTAATAGAATTGGATTAGTATTAATAAAATAATGAATTTTCTAAAGTGTAAATTTGATGCATTGAAATGAGCAGTAATTATTGATACGTCAGTTTGTATATGAAAGTATGTTAGAGAGAGCTCGTAATAAATTGTTAATTTAGTAGATTAAAACATAGAAATAATTGATTGGAGCAATGCTTGCCGTAATTTTACAATAGTTTGATGCGATGCACGCAGTTTTGAATATAATAATAGGTCGTTGTACTGGTGTAATGAAAACAATCAATTCTCAGATGGTGTGTGTCTGTCTGGTGGTGAATGTCTGTTCAGATTATAAGTACTTCGCTGTTGTTTTTGTTGCACAAATTCAATCACCGCAGCGATTAATTAATTTGGGTGTAAGGGATCGCTTACATCGCTTACACTTATTTTTGATAAGTTATTTATTCTTACTTAAAGTGCTTTTTCCCGAGTGTGGCGTTCTTTGATATGGAAAAACTTAATGAATTTCAGAGATAATTTATTTTAATAAAATCAATTTCGCAGCAAATTTATGGATGTTTTTGTGTTTGCTGTTCATTTCGCTCGTAAGTAATGTTACGGTATATTACAGATTGGTATTGGGCTAATTGGTGTATTGCCCAAACTTTAAATAATAACAATCATAAATGGTAGGAACCAGTCTTGCGTAGCCTTCAAGAGAGACAGACAAAAGTAGGAATCTTTGGGGGGTTTGGCTCCGAAGGTGGGTTTTGTTGATTTTGAAAAACATTCAATTGTTCTCACGTGTGCTGAGATTGTGCTCAACAATTGCCGTTTCTATTTATGGATCGCTGCCTTCCAATGGGCCAACTATTCGCGAGTCATTCCTGAGCTAAACATACTGAAAATGCCTGCTTATTGTGTAGCAAAATAGCAAAATAGCAAAATATTACTTAAGTATATAATAATATAAACCGAATCTCGTGTTTATAAGTTATACTCAACATATTAAATGGGAATCTCTGCGCTTCAGTAACGTAAACACTATAAACATCAACATTACTTAAGCTAAGATTGCTCTCAGCAATCAAATTGAATTTATGGTTTCGACTTAAATTTTTTTTAAAAACATTGTAAGACTGAGTCAAAAAGTTAAGCCCAAAAGCGCAGCATTTATCTCTCAATGGGTGGTCAGAGTTATGAAATTAACTCTTATATATTCGGAATAATCTTTCCTGAAATCCGAGATATTGAATGAAGCGTTCAAATAAATAAAATGCGATTTTGTGTGAGAAGAATAACTATTATCAACATTTTGCGAACAGTTTTTTTCTGCATATTTACGCCAAAGTAAAAACTTGAACACAAAAAAAAACTCTTACACATAAAGAAACATCATTTGCATGTTATGCTTGTGTTAATGTAAGCTAGAAATGAAGTGCATTCGTAATAATTCATATCGATTTGCTTTCGGCACTGGTTTGTCGTGCATTCCCGTATGCATCAAGTTATTCATATTTGGTGCGTGTCTCACATCCATTAAGCGCTTCATTAAAATACTCTCATCTATGCTGATGAGCATATTTTACTGAAACAACAGACAAATCAAAGAAGCAAAAGAACCAAAAATACATTACAATTGCTCATAATATTTAAATGACGATAATAATAATAATACTTTTCGCATACTTTTCCACATTAAATAAGTTGAATTGAAAAATATTAAAACCTGTAAAAATTATGATTTATTAAGCCCAGTGTGCTTAATTTTAATTGTGGCACTTTACTAATGGCATAATCAAATTTTGCTTTATTCTTCACATTTATTAAGTAACGTGCGCTACAAAAGAGAAAGTCCCGAAAATATCAATAAATAAAGATTAATTGTCATGCTTTAAATGATATGCTATGAAATGATAGGAGAACTGTATTTTCAATAATTTTACGAACATTACAAACAAAATATGGTAATAATAAGTTATGCCAATTGTTTAAGTTTAGTTTTAAAGATTAAATCAGCGGGAAATTAAGTATACAATAGTCTGTATGTTATTTTTAGTTAACTTTATAAGTAGATTTCTTATGACGATATTGAGGTACTTATCTGTCTGAAAATAAGATTCATAAGAGGTAATAAAATAGCTTTAAAAGGACATCTCGAAAGACATTTATTTTTTGTTTTGTAAAACATTAATAAGTTATTATTTATGATTAAAGGCATAAATAAATTGGCATTAATTAAGTTACGCTATTGGCAAACACGAGTCGTTATGGAAAAGACTAAAAAAATTTATTAGCGAAATATACGGAATGATGAATAGCTGTTGGGCAGAGCCGATCATACCATTTGTGACATCCATAAAAAAGCGTTTCATATTTCATTAGTTTCCTCATTTTGACACCAAAAATTCGCCATTCAAATATAATTAGACGGAAATTAAAAAGTATCGCTCGTTCGGTACTGTCTGTCTGAAGTATGCGAAGACACACTAAGACATACCAAGACATACCCTGACATACCCTGACATCACCATACCCTGACAACATGAGGCGAAAACATGAAAACAGCAAAAACAAACTTAAAACGAGAACACTATTGCGATCGTGGAGAATGTGGCGGCTCTCCAGTCATTAATTAAGTCTTTTTCATGTTAGTGACACTTCGCTTGCCCTCAAACAATCACATCTGTCCTTAACTATGAAACAGTTATGACACGATAATGTCTGCCAAAAATAAAGTATTTCATTATTATATAAACTCCACATTCTATTGTTGCTCGAGTGGCAGACTTTTTTAATTTTTTTGTTTTTCTATCAACAGTTTATCATTATTGCATCTATTTTTTTTACATTCACATATCGATGGCGAAGAGCTGCTGCTTCGCATTAATCTTGTTTATAAGCAGCTCAACCATTCATCGATAACCTAAATTTATTGCTATTATTTTTTGAGGTAACTTTAACTTTCAGCGGATCCATAAATATTGGCACCGATGTGTGCGCGCAAAGTTTATGACTAGTTTTTTTTGCATTCAGTTGTTTTGGAAAAGTTGATATGCAATCCATTAAATAGCGTATGGCGTTTCGACTGCTTTGTTTCGATATTAAAATTCAATACTTGATGCACTTTGTTATGATCTATAAATACGTGCTTCAAAATTATGGCAAAAAAAGCTAATAATTCATCCTTTGATAATTTTATGTGCTCAATGTCTGCTGCAATAGCGGAGGTGTATTGAAAAACGTGTTCAATAATTGCTTCTAACTCTATATATAAGTTAATAATACTCATTTTGTGTCAATGGACTCGATTTTTTGTTACCATTCAAAGTATTTTTTTTATAAATAATTATTTTGCAAACTTGGTCTTAATATAATTATTTCCTTTATATTTGCATATATGCTGCGAATCGCATATAATTGAAAGGCGCTAAACTGGATTTACTTGATCTATCGCTGTTTTTCGTTGGTTGGGTTGTAATTTAAATAAACACTAAAAAACATTTATTGCAAGATTGATATCATTTTTTATTTCTGTGTCTCATCAAACTTAATTAGACAAATGCAGAGATAGCAGCGAAGAAAGTAAAAAATATTGCTGTTCTTTGCACTCTATTCATGGATAAATGGATAGAAATTTTGAAATGCTTGAGATAATTAGCCAGTGATTTATTAATGAGCACCGATACAACCTATACACGAGTTGAAATTAGTTTCAGCTTAAATATAACTCATTAATAATTACATAATAAAACGTCTTTCCGGCCAAACTTGCTGTCAGGTGAACAATAATTTAAGAAAATTATTCCCTCTTTTATTCAGACGCATAACCAAACTTATAATTAATGCTGTGTGTGTGTGTGTGTGTGAGAGAGAGAGAGAGAGAGAGAGAGAGAGAGAGAGAGAGAGCTGATTATAATTTTATTAAGTTTAATGTGTATTTAAAAAAATGATTGCAAAATTGTTTAACTATCAGAAAGTTTTAATAGTTAAAGCAGTCTCAACAATGGTCATCATCTAAAAAATTATTTAAAATTTACATTTTACATAAGAAATTTTAATGAATTTTATAGATTTAAAAAAACATTGTTTAGATTTAATTTATTTTTATAATAAACGCCTAAAGAGTATACGTGATGAAAATATTTCAGAAGAAATTTATATATCTTTCGACGCAAAAGTTTATTAGATTTAAAAGTTGGTCTCAGTTAAGCGAGAGTAAACTTAAAATTAATTGTATATAACAATGACTTGTTGTTGAATTGTAGAAATTCCAAACTTTGAAATTTTCATATTTAAAGTAAGAAACAAATAAAGAAAAATGACCACTAAATCGTCAGACATAGAATATAACATAGCATATGTAAGCATATTTTTAAGCACCAGATTTCCTCTCGACCCACAAAACTGCAGCCAAATGTTTAGCTCATGAGTTTCAACAACACAACTATAAGCCATTGATAACAATAGCTGAAAAGTTTTAGAACCACTCGCGAGTCTATCAAGACATCAGAACTTTTCACTGATATTTTGAAAACTTTTACAAATTGTGAGTAAAAATTTTATTTCAGCAATTTAAGCGTTGATGCTATAGTTGGCAAAAACATTTTGAACATTTCAATATTTTTCGAGAAAGGCGTAAATCGTTAAACGCGTTGAAAAGTAGCGGTTCGTAATAATAGCTTTGCCTTAAAGAATGGTTTTTAAATAACAGATCAAAGAATATGTGAAAAGAGTCGATTACTGCTCCACTGAAACAGTGAGTACAAGATTGACTAAAAGTATGAGTTGCGTGCGAATGCTATTGTATGAAAAACTATAACAAGCTTTTAGGAATAACCAGAATAAGCAGCTAATTAATTATATGCTATATAACGAGCGTCATTATCGTTAATTATTGGCTTTGTAATTAGCGAATATAAATTAAGGTGATCTCAAATAACTCGAAAATACAGAGTGGTCTATATATAAATGTGATTTTTACTAAAGGTTTGCAAATGAATTTCAAAACTTATATTAAAGATAAGCTTATAGATTTAATACAATGTATGCATATATAAATATATTAACGATTGGAATACTATTTTCTGTAGGAATATAGAATTAATTATTCCGAACCTTATTTATTGCTGGATTGGCTGATATAGAATTTTCTAAAAGGGAAAAATCATTGTTTAATCAAACTTGGCTTCAAGATATACTTATACTGCATTCATTATATCACAGTATAAGTTATACATCACATTTCGAGGACGAAAAGTGATGTTTATCAACGAAATTTTATAACAATTCTCGATGTAAAACAATACGTTATTATTTATTTGGTTAATATTTATTTAGCGGTTAACTTAATTATTAATTAAAATATCGTTTTGCATAAATATTATGCAAAAATTGAAATAATTATTATGGGCAGACATAATTTTAGATCTATAGCGGAATAAGTGTGTAAACGTTAAAATCAATTATTTTTAATGTCAAGCATTTTATTTGTATTCCTTTAAAATTTTAGAAAACAAATATAATATAGTGCACTACTATTAGTATAGTATGCAATACATACTGCGTACTAAATCTTTATTTTTGAATTTGTAGATGTATTGCATTAAAACTTTGATATAATGAATTCTTTAGGGACAAAAAATTCACTCGTAAAGCTGTTTACAAAATGTATGTTAAAATTCATATATAAATACAGTGAGTGGGCTTAAAATAAGGAAGTTTTACTGAAAACAGAGATATACAAAAAAAATAGGTAAGAATATGTTTACTGTTATATCTAAAATTTTATTTAATTTAAAAAAGAAACCTTTAAAACATAATTGTAATAACTTACGAGTTGGCTGATCATCAAAGTTCAATCAAATTCAAATCAAATCAAATATACCTCGTACTGAATTTTTACAAAGAAAGCATTTTCATTGAAAAAAGTCTCCTTAAAATTATTTGTTCACAAAAGCCAAACATAAAGGGATTAAAACTATTTAGATTTGAAATTATCTCAATAAAATGGGAAAAAATTTGTTACGAGAAAATTAAAAAAAATGCAAATAATTTAATCATCACTTGTTTATTTAGTCAATGCTTTCGAATTGTATAGAAATATATTATGCATACAAAGCTTATTAAACTGAACGCATTTACATACACTGAAGACTGAAATAAATTGGCTGTTAAGCTAAAAATAACAACTCAAACAATAAATTATAAAGTAGAAAAAATAATGAAGATATAGTCACCAATAATATTATAGCACAACTTTAAGTTATACCAAATTACTAAAATCTGGCATTTTGTGCAAAAACTTTTATTTTCAAAATGCAAATTTTTGCATAATTATAAGTCAGTGCCATATAAAGCAAGAATTTTTTTTTCCAAATATAAAAAAACTATTTTTATTTTAATTGTCTGGTTATTATCAAATATACACCAAAAATTGCACACATATTAGTAAAAATGCATTTTTGATGAAAATTATAAGATATAGATCTAATCATTTGTCTCTTATTTGGAGTACCGATAAAAGCCTTTTTTCATCACTAATTCTCTATGCGTGTGATGTTTTTAATTTATGATTGGTGTTTCATAAATTTCATTTAATACATATTTATAAACTAAGGTAAATAAGTTTGAGTCTAAACACAATGGCAAACACGAGTGTAAAAAAATTCTAAAGAACAAGTGTTGCATTAATTGCCTTAAATAAATTAGTTGTGTACAGTTTAGTTGTTTTACATTTTTAACAAATTTCTTGCATAGCACTGACGCATGACTTGAAAAATTTACTTTGAATTTCAAAAAATAAAACTTTTTGCTGTAAATTCATTATAATAAAAATATGCTAAACAAAACGAATGCTCATCTTCACGCTTGAATTAATCAATTAAATTAACTGCAAACTAAGTTGTACTTCAAAATCTCAAGTGACAAATAATGTTTTGAGCCAAAAAAAAGAGGCCTCTCTTTATTCAAATTTTTAATAAAAATACTCAAAAGAGCGCAAGCAATAATTACAAGTGACAATAAGAAATGTTAATTTACGAATAAATGACTTTAATTAGCTTTTAAAAAATATATTGCATATAATCATGCGTTACGAAGCGAAGACTTCGAAGTGTTCATACAAAGCTCAATCAATTTTTTCATTTCGTCGTTTAGTTTATTGTACATCTAAAAAGAGTGAAAAAATTTGGTGTATTCAAAAAAATAAACAGAAAAATAAACAATTTGTGTACACATTGTATATTCAAAGTATAATAGAAAGAAAAATTATATTAATACAAAAATTCTTACTTCTTTATATTGAGGAACATTCTTTTCTTCTTCAAGTATTTTTAAAAGAATATTAAAAAGATGTTTTGGTATATATAAAGGTGAAACCTTTGACAACGATAGGGAACTCTAGAAAATAAATTAAGTTAATTTTAAAAAATAATGCAAACAATTTACAAATTAAAATTTACCTGAATATCAAAATACTCAGTTCCACTTCCCATAAATGCTCTCAAATATTCTAACGACAAATTAAATGCGTCCTCAATGAAGTCGTAATAAATTAATATTCGGATTAATTCTGGACAGTTTCGTTTCTGTAATGCAAAACAAGAAATGAAAACGAGAAATACCAGAGTTTTCGTCAAAATCAAAATCAGATGCAAATTAATTTAATTCACAAATAATATGTTAACAAATTAGTCAAAAAAATGTAATTTAATTTACTAAATTTAAAATCATGAATAATGAACTTTCAAAAAGTTTGACTTGAGATAAACAAAGAATAAAAATTGAAATAAAAATGACTAACTTATTACAATTATCAATTTAAAGTAGTACAATTAAGTTGACACATGATTAACTCAATTGTATTTGGGAATATGTTGATTATAACGGATGTGTATATAAAATTTTGTAAAAATTAAATTTATTGATAATAAAGAAAAGTTGACTATAAATAGTGTTGATTATAATGGCAGTCGATTGTACTGCAAAAGAAAACTTTTGGATTTAATTTAATAAATATTTAAACATTTTTAGAGTAATGCCAAATGAGGGCATTTCTTAACTATAAAAGTTCGACTTCTCCATCGAATGCAAATATATTCTCGAAACAATGTCTCACCTGATATTTTAATTTTAAAGACACAGGAATAGGAATGCCATTGGAAAGCAACTTCTCAGCGACGCATTTATGCAAAAGAGTGAGCGAATTCGTTTCGTACATATCAATATAAGTAGATATAAGGTGCCACATCTTTTCGACGGGCGCTAAGTTCGCGCAATTAATAAACCCAAGCGAAGCCGTGTCATTATCTACAAAGCAATCGTAAACATCCACAATCTCGATGTTATTTCCAGAATGAATTAAGTAAATATATTTCGAGACAATTCCCTCGAAAATTGGCTCGTATTTGAGTTTTAAGTTTTTGCTTATTTGAAAAGCGAGATCATATAATGAGGCCGATATTAATAGAGTGACCGTCTCCTCTTCACTCAACGGCGTGTTCGCAATTGTGTACGATTTCTCGTCTTTTTGAAGTAATCGTAATCTTGCTCTCACTAAATCATATTCGCGTTTAATATCATTGGTGTCGAGAACTTCTATATTTCGCTTCAAAGTAATTTCTTCCATATCTTTCTCTATATGTTTAGAGCTTTCATCGATTTCATGCTTTCTTTTTATTTTAATCGACGGCGAAATCTGTCTTTTAATTGTTGGCTTCACGATCCAACAATATTTCGGATTAACAATTCGAAGACAATTGATAACAATTAGATAACAAGTTACTTGTTTTTTAATGCTATCAATTCCTGGCACTTCTTGACTAAGTCTTTGACAGTATTCGTACATAACAGAAGCCGCTCTGCGATAATTACTGTCTTTTACGAAATAAGAGTATAAAAGTTGATAATAATTAATATCGCTTGAAATAAGCAAATCTGTAGAACGAGCGCGAGATTCTATAATATTGACGAACTCGTCTTCCAAGTCGTTATAAGTAAAATTGATTATACTAGATATTTGTCCGCGTTCGCAGTGATTCACAATAAACTGCCGCAAACATACTTTTTTCTGCGCCACGTCTGGATTTAATACCATTGCTTGGTATGCTTCGTCCGTGTTCTTCAGTTCCAAATGACACATGAAAAGGGTTGAATACAAGGCCGACATGTGTTGGTCGTAATTCTCATCCGCGGTCTCGTCTAACATGCAAATCGCACTATTGACCAGATTAATGATACCATTCGGCGGCGAATACAATGTGAATAATTGAAGCAGTTTATTATAATATTTGAATATTACATTCGGTTTGATTACATCGATGTCGTCTTCGTCGCCACCTATTTCGTGCGACTGACCAAATATTATGGAAGTCAAAAAAGGTTCTTCATTGACGCCAAATATAGCCTTATTAAATAGTGGAACCGCTGCATCGGGTTCTCCTAATATGAGATGACAAAACGCTTGCAAATATTGGCGAGAATACGAGTTGTAAACACACCAGACGTCCAGTAAATGAATGTATTGTTGCAGTAACTGGTACTGACCAAAACCAAGCAAAAACTCGGCCAATTTGAATTGCGTCGATATGGGCCAAACAATTTGGGCCACAGATAGCACATATTGAGGCATAATAGTCGACCAGACTTCTAAATCGGTAACGGTCTCCTCTATAAGCGATAATTTATACGATAATAGTTTCTTTGCCAAAACTCCGCCATGATTTTGAATAAAATGATTCAAAATACTACGCGGACCGGCATCGAACAACGATGATGTCGAGATCGATGCGCCTCTTCTGCTTATGTTTATATAATCGTTAAGCTCTAGTAATGAAAGATGTGCTTCGCTGTCTTCAGCGGTAATTGGGCTCGTGTTCGATGGGATCATTGATGTCTCGCAGACCCAAGTCATGAAGTAATAGGCGTGAACATACATCGCAGTTAAGGGTTTTGTGCTCGAATGCATTTTTTCAATCATATCTCGGCATAATTTGTCTTTATTTCGAATTTGAACTATAAATGCTTGAAATAATAATAAGTCACGGCAAAAATTGAATCTTAATCTTGACATTTGTTGAACGCTTTCATTCAAAAGAGAAAGTCCACTATAACTCGATAAGAATGATGTAAATATGGGCAAAATTGGATGCGAAAAATTGTCTAAAACAACAGATTCGTCGGTGTCTGACGACTCTTTTAAATCTAAATCAAGGGCTTTGAGAGTAAACTGAATGGCGTCAATCAATTGCGATACTTTAGTAAATATATTATCGAATGTGTTTTTAAGCGGATCGCCATTCATTGAAGTGGGATCGATGGCCAGCATCAGAGAATCGTCAATCAAAACAGCGGCCGCGCTCTCAGCGGTCTCGCCTCTGGCGAGCGCTGCTTCAAATGATATTAAATCGTCTTCGGTTAGCGTTTGGGTTATGGTGTTCACGCATTTTAAAAGCAGATATATATTCGATTCAAGCAGAGGATCGTCACATAGCAAAGTGGCATCCATTTTGTTATCTATTAATGTGTTGATGATAGCGTTATCAAACGAATCGAATTTTCGTAAATAAGTTATGTTTGATTTAGTAATTATTCCCTTAAGTCCAGTTCGAGGATCAATAAACAGTCCGAGAGGTTTAATTCCAACGTTATGGTATTGAACGCAATACGAATGTAATGTTTCCCACAATTGTTTTTCTAAATCTTTGCATTCTTCATCTGATAATTCTGTAGCTAAAACTTGATTTTGAACCTAGTAATGAATAAATAACTGTTATTTCCTAATACATAAAAATTAAAATAAATCCCATTTTAATTATGTTAAAAATTATAATAGCCTATGATTTCAATGAAAATAAAAATAAAATCTAGGTTTACCTTCAAATTAAAGAAAAATATATAGTGGGAAATATTTAATGAATTGGTTTACATAAGATTTTTATTATAATGAGTCATAATAAAAATTTTAATTTGATCAGCAATTTTAGTGGCAGATATGTTTTAAGTAATTTAATCAGAGATATCTTAAGGCATAAAAAAAATAATTTGATAGGAATACAAATAAGCACAAAATATTACACAATTAATCAAATAAATAATAAGTGATCATTTAACTAATAAATTTGACTCACTTTATTATCGACAATTTTAGTCGCCTCTTCCAATAGTAAATCAACTTTACAACCGATTAATGATGATTCCGAAATTCGACTCATTATCTAAAAACAATCAACAAAAGATTAGATGACATAATTTAAGAATTAAACATGGATAACCTAACGAGAGTGAAATAAATTGAGCATAAAATGAGAGAAAATGGATCAATATTTAGGTATATATCTTATACTCACACTAATTGCTTTGGCAATTGTCTGGAGGGAAAATTTCCCAGACCAGAAGATATCCTGAATGTAAAGTTCTCGTGGATCGACCAAATTTGAGTTGATGTTTATCTTATGTGTGAATTGTGAATGTAAGACAACCTGACTCCAGTCCCACGAGGAACAGCTGTTTGTGGTAAACATAGTAAATTTTTGTAAACAAATATTTTATGTAAAAGAATAGCTAACGAATATTCTCATTTCTTTAGTTTACCTCTCAATAGGACAATATAAAACGGTGGGTGAGTTATCGGAATTCAACCATAGAGACCAGATTTCGTTATTATAGATACAGAAGTCAACCAAATCGGCTTCGGGTGCGTTAATGGTTGCCAAACATCTAAGTTTGTAGCTATCATTTTGAATAATAGGCTCGTATAATAAGAAATGTCTCTGTTCAGCACCGGCAACAAATGCGGCCAAATATAGATTAGAATTGTCTTTAGTGCTCCATTTTCTAAGAATCAAAGGGCGACGAACTATGAATGTTAAACAAATATATGTAAACTTCAACAACTCTCTTATTAAACTTAATTAAATATAAAAATAATTAACTCATACCAATCATAGTCGAGTGAGCCTTTTGAGTGGAACCGCTTCTGTGAGTTTGCTCGAGAAGATAATAAACCATTAGGCAGTCCTGATGTTTGCAGGACCACATTCTTATCCGCAAATCACGACATAATGCAAAAATTAGATAATCATCTTTGATTCCGTGAGAAACAATACTAACGGCCGCTTCATCTAATTCTTGATTGCCTCTGCAAAACAGTTTGATTACAGTTTCAATTAAACCATAAATACTGGTTGAGACCGTAAAATTTAATTTGCATGCGAAACATTTTATTAATATATCTCAGATATTCTTAGCGCTTTTTTATGCCGCATACATGTAAATTTAAATTAAGTTTAATAAACTGTTATGATTAAATCAATTAAAAGTTCAAAGATCTAATAATAATCCAAACAATGAATTTGTTTATATAAATAAGTTATTTTTACTTAAATTTATATTATTGCTATCGGAAATCAAATATGAATACTAATTGAAAATAAATATTTAAGAAATATTTAATACTAAAAAAATTCTTAATCTTTAAAATATGAAAAAAGACTTAAATAAATTAAATATCAAAAAAAGAAATTAAAGCATGCGATTATTAATTAACAAACGTATGAAGGATTGAAAATTTGTTTAGAAAAGTTAAATTTGATTATAATCTGATTGAGAAGATAATACAACTGTAACTACTCTTTGCTTTAAATACTTTTATGCTTTTTAATGCTTTTCCAATAAAGTCAATTAAATTACTAATTAGTGCCATCTTATCTATAAGTGTAGAATTAAATAATTAAAAATTCATTAATTATATTATAAGTGTAGGGCTATCCGTGTTAATGCAGTTAATTAACAAATGCAAAAAAGCACAAGTAATATGGACCTGAATTTTTATATTCAAAAGATAAGACTACTTGCTTTTCTATGAAAAACAACAAAGATTTGTAAGTGATTCCATCCGTATTTATAAAGTAAATCTGTTTTACTAAAATATAGTGAAGTGTAAATTTAATAGGAAAGAAAAAATTCGTTAATAGTCAAAGATAAAATTATTAAAATTAACAGTTTAAATCATTTTAAATTAAATTAGTCTAACAATTAATCTTAAGTTATCATTCCGAGCTAAAAATCGCGTAAATTTATTTGTAAGAATAAATTACCTTATAATAGAGGGCACGAGTCCACTCCAAAGTCTTCCCATAATAGTTGTTTGTTTCAATTCGAAACTGATTGCTTTGCCTATAATGTAATTTATTTTTGAATTTTAAGCAGAAAAAAATCTAATATAAATTTAATCAATTTTTTGTTAAATAAGTTTCGGAATTTGCCAATTTTTGATTGCCTTAAACTTTACCAGCGTATGACAATTTTTTTGTCAATATTGACTACAGTGACAAATAGATGCGTGACGGCTCAAAATTTTGATGATAGATTTAAAACGAAAGTTAATTTAACTCAGCAATAATTCGCAAACTAAACATTTGGGTGAACGAAATGCTTATTTACCCGCCAAAAAAGTTTTTATGAGAAAATATCCCGTGAGAATTATTGGCAAATGTTCTCAAATAAGACAAGCGAACCACAGAAATGTGAAACTGACAAGCAATTCAACCGTCATTTCTGCCTCTTTTAGCCATTACGGCGAATATGTCTATCTGTGCGATAACACTCATACCTGCGTCTGCCACTGATCCCAATTTAACCACCAATAATGAGGCGGCAGTGTTGGCGATGACAAACACGGCCTCCCTTTGCGCGGTCAGCCACGAGCACGAAGTGGTCGGGATCGGCATTCCCAGTGAAGAGCCCATAGACGAGTTTAAAATGCTGAAATTGATTGGATCGTATAGACTCTCGGAGTAGGCATTATAAAAGATCGACGTCCGCGTCGATTCGAGTCCAGTCATCGATGTCGATGTTAATAAACTTCGTGGGGAAAAATGAAGTGCGGTGGCGGTCAAACCCTAAGATCAAAATTGTAAATCACTGCCTTGCCATTTGAACATAAGAGCGGCCTTTAATTTTCATTTTATAATATATTTTGGTCTAGCAATTAGATGTACTGTTGCTTAATTCTATTGTAATAGTGTGCGTAAAATGCAATCAAGGAAGTAAAGAATAAAAAAAGATACAAAATGAAAGCCGAGAAAGGATTTGGTCGGTTCTCAGCAATCTTTGCTTTAATAGCAATACGACCGCATCACAAGTTAGCCTAAAGTTTGTATTGAAGCGAAATTCACAACAAACTGCAATCACTATTGTCATGGGATTCAAACCTGGAATCTTAATTGTGGGAACATCTGTCGCACACAAAAACAAGTCTTTCTCACATGTGTAGACAACTGCGCGAATACATCCGAGATAATCAAACATGAGAATGCATGACATTGAAGGTGACAAAAGCTAATCCATTAACGGTAGTCCTATCTCTCTATTTCGGCTATCATTTTGTTTGTTTGATATGCGTCCACACATTTATTAAAACAATCATAAACTATTTTTCGCTTTGCAATACGTGTGTGAAAATAGCGTAACTCTCGTAACTTAATTATAGGTAACGCCAAATGAATAGCGGCCAACATTATGTAAGTATGGCTTACAGTGCCAACAGAGCCGAGCTTTCTTGGATGAGGAAAGACGAGTCGATGAACTGAGGCGACGGTCGCCACCAGAATGAACACCTCGTCGAGCGTCTCGTGAATCGATATGCCCTCCAATACCGGCGTGTTTTGAAATCGCAGTTTGATTTCGTTTCGCGTCAGATTCGCGTCCATCGAGACCTCTGTCAGCGTCAGAATATCGTTACTTGTTTTCCTGTTTTCGACGCAATTAAATAAATAATTAACCGAATTAACCGAAATAAAACAATACTCGTAAACTTTATCAACACTTATAACGCACACAAATATGTGACCCACTAATTAAAAGCTAAATTGAGTGCGAATTATGGTTGCATTCACACAATCAGACAATCATTGAACATAAAGAAAAGCGAAATTACCAGTAAATGAAACGATTAGAGGCGGCGGTCGACCACGCATTGCTGTCCCCATACGTGTAACCGCCCGCACACTCCGCCACTTTGAAGTCGTGGAGAGAGCTCTGCGCCGCGCCTGACGTGAGGTTAACAAAACCAAATTAGTAATGCAAACAATAACTGCAAACAAAAAACAATTTAATGTTAATTACGATTAAAAATGAACATTTCGTCTCTCATAGCGCTCGACTGCGGCGTCGAAGTCATGGCCGCACTCGTGGCGCTTAAATGCGACAGATTTCTAGCCATTGATTGCGATTAATTGCGTTTTGAAGCCAATACTTGAAATAAATAGCAAATTAATTGTACTGAACTGCTGTTATCGCGGGAATGCATGCCAACACATGTCACACAACGCACGTTATTTATTGACACTCTCTCGCTATGATTCTTAAACCACTATTTTTGGATTCAATTCTTCTTTTTGTGCACTTCTGTCTGAAAACAGATCAATATTTGATATTTTATAATAGTGTATAATTTGTTAAATTTATTTTTATTATTTTTAATTTATTATTAAAATTAATTAATCAAATAATTTTTTTAAAAAATTTAAATTAAATAAATATCATAGTTTTTGATGTTTTATTCTAATTATACATTATGTTATTATTATTTTTAAACAAATGTTTATATGTATATATATGTATATTATTTTTTTATATGTAAATTGATTTAATTTTATACAATCCAATTTAATTACGTATTTATTGTTTAAAATGAATAAAATTAAATTTATGTTAAAGCAAATTAACAAAGATTTACTAAACTTTCAGAGAGAACTTTTACAGTAGAAACGGAACGGTACTAATAATTTTTCAGCATAAGAACTGGGATTTATAAAGTTATAAAGACACGAAATAGAGAAAATTCGTTCACATTGCTAAGTAATATTTAGTGTAATATCCATGTATGCGAATATTTTGCTTAAATAAAATTAAGCAAATTAAATATTTTTGATTTTAATATAAACTCAAAAATTGCTTTCAATTTGCTATTAGTTTATTATATATTTTTGGCTTAAGAAAGTATGACTGACGTACCAAAAGCTACATAATAATTGCTTCTATATATAATTACAAAAACTCCGATTTTGTAAAAACATATGAAATTTAAAATTTAAATTTGTTGAACAAAGTTACAAATTAATTACCAAACTCTCAAAAGCCAATGTAATTTATTCATTTCGCTGTTAAGTAAGTAACTGAATACAGCTTCTATAATCTTGATTAACTATATCTTAGCGCTAATTTGGTTTTGTCTTTATGTCAAAAAACCTAATTTCTCCATTCTGTATAACTTAAAATTCAACGCATGCATTCGCCTTGACTTGAGAGCAGTTTTCTCACGAACTTTTTTTTAAAAGTTATTAAAAGTGTGTTTTTATTTTTTTTGTATTTAATTTTATAAATTGATTTTTATTTCTATCAAAAATTGTCTTTTATTGTAATCTGCAAATA
>JAQIYA010000486.1:0-19960 GCA_034699355.1 Microtritia minima
TTCATTCTCACACCATATCCCGTGTCCTCAAGTCGTTGTGCGTTATCGTATTGATCCACAGCTAACGGCATCGCAATCATAGGTTTACCAAACTTTAATGCTTCAGTGAGTGTGTTATTTCCGGCGTGAGATATAACCAAATCGACAACTGATAACACATTCATTTGCGGCACATATTTCTCTCCCCATATATTGTCCGCCAATTTATAGCTCTCTGGAAGCAAACCTTTCGATACAATAAATCGATGAGGAATTTCTGCCATTAATCCAACCAATCGTTTCATTAGCTCGACATTTGTCGAGCCTTTAGTTCCGAGAGAAAAGTACACTAATTTTCCCTTCAATTGCCTCAACTTTTCTGGAATAACGAATGATTTGCTTGAATCACTCTCTCTATTAAACGAATCAATTCGATGCCATTTCGATGACATCGCTCGTATGTCAGTGTAGTCTAACTCTTCGGGATAGAGATAAAGGTTGAGATACGGCGACGGAACAGCAAAACTTAAGCCCTCAATAGACGGCATTCCGATCGCCGAAAACCATTCGTTACACTCGTCTCTTATATGTTTAAATTCGGTAATGAATGCTAACCTAAACTCTTGCCATTTACCTAAATCTTTGTACGAACTCAATCCTTGAAAATGTTGATAATGTTTTAATTAATTAATTAATCATATAAATTATCAGTTCTTATTTACAATATTGCGCAAAACAATACAAACCCGAAAAGCAGGGCGGAGTGCGCTCGTCGTCGACGGTAAACAATGGATTGCTAGCGCACAACTGAATCCATGGTTTGCCATAATTAACCAGCGCTGGCGTATTGAAAACATCGGTCATGACGATCAGATCCGGTCCAACACTGGCCGCGCAATTGGCCAAAATCGGGTCCAAAACTTTGTAGGCCCGCACTATGCGCGAGGCCACTGTTATGATTTGCGGGATGGCGTCAAACGATGTCAGGCCAGTGAAATTTTCCGACTCTTTATTGA
Source organism: Microtritia minima (assembly GCA_034699355.1). Taxonomy (NCBI): domain Eukaryota; kingdom Metazoa; phylum Arthropoda; class Arachnida; order Sarcoptiformes; family Euphthiracaridae; genus Microtritia; species Microtritia minima. Next base: position 996 of record JAQIYA010000486.1, read on the forward strand.
GCGCTTTCACACTCAGATTATTTGCCGCACTTGCGTTCGGATCCATATAGAGTGCGGCCTCAAAGCCATAGCTGATCAGCGTTTCGTACCAGACATCGGTGACCGCGAACACAATTCTGTGTCCTCTCTCGCGCAGGGCTTCGGCTAAACCGAGAGAGGCGTTCATGTGTCCCACGCCTTCCACCGATTTAAATAGTATGCATAAGCGTTTACTCATATTTAACAAATAATTATTTGATTAATAAAAATGTTGATTTAAAATTTATACTATAATTGAAATTTTCTACGCATAAAAGTGTTTTTCGGTTTACAGTTGTAATGAATTTTCTAAAAGTTTCTTATATTTATAATAAACTTCTTATAAACACAAATTATCTAATTTTTTGGCAAAAATAATTTTCTGATAATAAAATATCTGATACTGATTTTGCATAGGATTGCCAGCTGTGCAGCTGTTTAGCTGACGGTCAGCCTTGTGGACACTTGTTTTTATTGTTTATAGTTTTTAAGTATTGTTGAAATGTTTTTATAAAGAAAATTCGAAAGTATTGTTTTGTTAAACATTTAAAATAATAATTAAATTCAAGGTTTAAAAGAAAGTGTTTGCAAATTTTAAAAATGTATCTGATTGTTGTTTCTTTGATAAAATTTAAAATCTTATAAAAAAAACATTCTCTAATAGATATGAAAGAAGAATATAATTTTAAGAAGTGTATGATTTAAATTAAAATTTATTGTATTTTTTCATTCAATTTTTTAGAACCCTCTGTATATTGAAAAGTGTCCAACTTTTGAATAAACCATAACTGGTCAGCTTAGTTGTCAGTATAGAGATTTTAAACAATTCTGAAATGCATAGACATTAGCCGTGAACCCAAAATTTATTTATTCTGGCAGTCAGTAATCTTTAAAACTTATTACATAATATCTTATAATTTATTTTTAAAATATATATAAAATTCAAGGATTAGTAGCAGATTGTAATTACTAAAAACAGAACTATTTAAATTGTATTTTTAGATAATTCTAATAATTTAACAAACAATATCGCAATAATTGCGATTACCTGTAATAAATTGGGAAATTAAATATTAAATTATTGTTATAAGATTACTGATAATTCATACTTCATAACAACGAAAATAGTTCACAATAAACAAATCCAATCTTTTTCTTCGCAATTCTTTCAATAACGGTCATCACCTGTAAAATACAAACATTGACATTGAATTCTATGTTTTGAATATTTAGTAAATTTATTCATTAAAAATATCACAATAAAAAATATTATTTTATAAAATTTTTTACATTTACTTTGTATTTAATGAAAAAATTTCTAATTTGCATTTCGAGTAAGCATCTAATCAGTAGATTATGAGACTTATGTATTTGATAAGACACTGACGATGCGATATGAATGAAAAAGAGAAATAAAATCACGAGCAGTAGCCAACCGTAAAGCAGAGCCAATTTGGTGGCGAATAATAGGTTACCATAAATAAAACTGTAAATGATTAAATCGATCGCAATCTGATATAAGAGTAAAATCCAAAATATATATTTCGACCAATAATTATCATTGAATTCACCGATTTCTCGGTATATTGAATACAACTTTGGGATAGTATTTTGAATGCGAATTTCGCCAAAGCTGTTACCATTTGCTGACTTAATTACATTGTGATTGTGTTTAACTTTAAGTTTGATATAATTGCAGATAATATAGAAGTAAGAGCTGTGGTAAACGAACGAAACAACTATGAAATAGGCATTCAGTGAGAACACAATAGTCCACGGAATTCCAAACAGTATGAAATTTTTAACGCTATAATTAAAGACAAACGGTATGAATGGGAATAAAATACAGCATAACAGACATATATAGGAATTGAATTGAGATATTTTTAGCGCCCTTTTTCACAGTGATATAAATTTGAATATTTGTTCCTTATTAGTGAGACCCAACTCGACCGGCGATGCCGTACCCGACAGTAGTTTAAAGGGACGCATATATATCGGCTGTGTTTCGCTATAATAGTGTTTAAAATTCAATGATAGAATAATGACTCCCATTGAACAGTACAACGCGTTGAACGCATTCCAGTGGATTCGCAGATTCACGAGCGACGAAAAATCCCCGATATATACGAGAAGTGTTGGGTGAATATCGGTGATTAGCAAGCAATACAGTGAGCGCAATAAAAATATCACATTTAACGTAAACATTAAATAGGGATTGAATAGTTTATTTCTACTTTGGTTGCCAACGGGAAAGAGCGAAATGCCTAATAAGTAGAAATGACTTCCCGCCGATTCGATTCGGAGATGGTTTGGTAAAACACGATTCATATGAATATCATGCGAATTTCGGCGATTCTTCATATTCGTTATGCTATCTATTATTAACTGTCGATATATTTAAAATTGAAAATTTATGAGAATTTATGAGAAACTTTTTTTAATATGATTTTTTAATTTTGTATAAATAATGTATTCAATTATAAATTTGATTTAAATGAAACATTTAACTATTGAATAAGATTTTAATGCCTATTTCCAACTATAAATGATAGCAATAAATTATGTTTTATGTTTTTAAATAATTTACTATTTTATAATAATTTAATAGATAAATTCTAACTTTATATTTCTAATGTAATGTATAATTTTAAAATATTTTCGAACATAATGTGTGATCGACTATATCGTGAAAGAATATAAATTTTATTTTAAAAATTAAATTAAATTTTTTTTAATATAGCAATAAAATATCTATTTATACGGAAATATATTTGGGAATAATGTTAATGTCTTATCACCGATCTATTGATTATATAATAAATATCTATTTCATCGATCTATTATATGTGTTGGAAAAATTTTAGTTGTAGTCATTGTAAATTGAGATAATATTGTTTTTACATAATTATGTAAATTATTGATTTGATATTAATTTTTTAATATCATATTTTTATGGCTTAAATGACCGCCAAAATGTCATGTAATCATATCATTAGTTTTTTGCGGAAGAGATAAAAATTATAGATTTACATAAAATAGTTTTACATAAAATAAAAATAAAATGTTTTATTGAATTAATATTTTCAATAATATTTTTAAAAATTATTGATAACAAATTATTGATTACAAAAAGTTGGGATGTCATGACACGCGTGCGAGCGCTGCACGACAGCGAACACCGCACGACACGCGACCGTATATTTTCCGCAAACATGTGTTAAAATATACATATAATAATTTAAGATGGCTATGAAATTCCAATATATAATATACCACTTTGGCTTTGCATCAGTTCGCTATTCGTAATGATTCAAAATTGTGGTCAAATCCTCGTCAGTGTATTCCCGAAAGATTTTTAGACGAAGAAAATAAATTCCTAACAAAAAAAAATATGCCGGCATTTATACCTTTCGGGAGTGTAAAACGAGTGCAATTAATACGCGCTTACTTTTTGGTTAAACGCTAATGAAAACAATAAAATTCCGCAATGATTTCGATATATCTTTCAATATTTCTTTAATTTCTTAAATATTTTCAACAATTTCTTTGACGCCACTCATACAAATGTGGTGAAACTTAAATGCGATAATCATCTCTAATCATTTGCGCGCCCTTTTCTCCGATAGCCATCGTTGGCGCGTAAGTATTGCCGTTCGTAATGTCGGGCATAACGGAGGCGTCGATAACGCGCAGACCACTGATACCGCCCAACACTCGCAGCCGAGTGTCCACCACTGCGGTCGGATCGTCAACGGCGCCCATTTTAGCCGTACCGCAAAAATGCCAGGCAGTGGTGGTCATGCGGCGCGCGTGACACTCGAGATAGGCGTCCGGCGGTGTCGGTCCCAGCGGACAGCGCGGGTGATTGATTTGGCCCCACAGGGACTCGCAGCCGACAACCGGTTCCGGAAACGGAACCGCATTCCAGGCCCGAAATTCGCGAGTGTGTTGGAAGCAGAATAGCCAACGACCGGCTTCGACGAGAACTTAAGAGAAATTTTCGCAAAAATTAATAATAATTTAAATCAAAGATATTTTGCGATACCGTTGATATCGTGATTGTCGGGATCGGAAAAATAGCGCGGATCGATGTTGGGATAGACGAACGGATCGCTAGAGTTGATCCAAATGCGGCCGACGCTCTGCGGTCGCGCCAAATCGGCCCAAATGAGGAAAGACGAGTCATTAAAGTGCGGCGCATACATCTTAGCGAACACGCTATACTTGATTCCGTACAGGCGATTGATTACCTGACCGGTCGGCTCGAAAGCGATCGGAAACCCGATAACTTTGAGCTGCACGTCCGGCCAGTCCGGATCGGTGTTATAACTGCTGCTAAAGTTGCCACCGTGACCCTGCCAGTCGTACATCTGGGACAGCGGTCCGCTGCGGTTAGTGGCGTACTGCGCGAGATTGCCGATCGATAGCGGCGCCGATCCGACTGACGGCACGCTATAGCCGATGCCTATGGTGTTCACGTGATCCATAAGATTCTCTCCAACGCCGGACAGATCGGCGACCACTTGAATGCCGAGCGCGTTCAGCTGAGCGGCCGGTCCGACACCGGACTGCAGTAAAATATGCGGTGTTTTGATAACGCCGGCGCTCAGAATCACCTCCTTGTTGGCCATCACTGTGTGCGGTACGTCGAAACAGTCTGACTTGTACTCCACGCCGATCGCGGTCTTCCCGTTAAACAGCACTCTGGTCACCAATTTGAACGCCAATATGTCTAAGTTTGGTCGACTCGCGTATACCGGTTAGAGAAACGCTTTGCTCGCCGATTGCCGAAGGCCTTGCAGAATATTCTGTTAAAGAATCGAGAATAATTTAATATAATATCGAGAATATAATATAATTTGCGTTCATTAGCTAATTCTGAAATTCGCTCAAACCTGTTGCGCGAAATTGCCGCCGATTTGGGTCGCGCCGTTAAAGTCAATCTGATTGGCGCCGAACTCTTTTACCGCTCTTAAGATATGCAATATGGACGGATCGGCGTCCGACTCCCACTGACTGTTCACCGGAAACGGACCGCTAACGCCGTGATAGCCGTCGGCGACGAACGCCGGATCGTAGTTATGCTCGGATCGCATAAAATACGGCAGCAAATTAGCGTAATTCCAACCGTCATCGCCGGTCACAGTCGCCCAGTTGTCGAAATCTTTATGATTACCCCTCACGTACATCATCGCTATGTTTAGAAAATCATTATTGTTAAGCCTATATTGTCTCTCTATCCAAATACCATTTATGGACGACGACCCGCCCATCACTTTTCCCCGATTCCATTTACCCCGCCGTCCGTCTATGTTTAGGTAGGAATTGTTTTGCGGTACAGTTAGAAAACCCCAGTCGAACTCCGGGAGTGCCGCCTGAATCGCATACATGCCCGGTATGTCGTTCAGCAGCGATTCGGCGCCGCCGTAATTGATGAGCAGCACCGTTGTGTTGGGGTTCTCGCTGAGACGCGAGGCCACGATAGAGCCGGCACTGCCGGCGCCGACAACTATGAAATCATAGATCGGTTTGACTTCGATGGGGTGCACGAGACGTAAATGGTTATTAGTGTTCCGCGCGAGCCATTCCGGGGTTTGGCCTTCGGGTGAAAAAATGGTTTGATTTTCAAAATTTGAACAAAAATAATTATTACAAATTGAATAAATATAGACTGTATTATAGACTTGATTCAAAAATACATTACCATTGTTTAGTGCGGTTAAAATTGCTGGCATACTGTCCATAATTTGGTCGATGTTGAAAATGCTGAGAAGGTTTAGATCGAGAATACCGGGATTATCAGTGAACGCACTCTTCAGTCTGGCTATGACTGTACCGATATCTTCGTTTGGTTGACCGTTCAGACCGGTAACGAATAACAAGAACAGCAGTAATACTGTCTTCATAATTGGATTATTAACAATAATTTATAATTAATTAAACACTTATTTGTTTCGAGAATATTGCTTTAGAATTGTTACCGACTTTTATATGGACTTTGAGGAGTCAAATGATTATAATATTTCTATAAGCATGACATTAACATCTATGCATTGAAGACTAACTTAATTTATTATCATATATTTTCAAAAGTTTATAATTTCAAAAGAAAACTTCTATGAATACAATATTTAATAATTGACAATATTAGCTGATATACATAAAGGCATGCATACAATGTCTTAATTGTTTGTCAATTGTTTTGATTGATATGTATTGATATCAATTAAAACAATACGCTATCACTAGCGTTGCCAACTGTAAATTAAAATTTTAGTTTTTTCGTCTTAAATCGAATTAATTTTGATCATAAATACCAGTTTTCTATTTGGTACAAAATTTCATACATTAAAATGCAAATGAATATTTTAGACATTTTAAAAATCATAATTAGGGCCAAAAAGCTGACCACTTGGCAACCCTAACAGTTTACAATAGAGCTATCAAATGAAAAATGCAAACAAACAGATTAACGCATAAGAATAATACCCATATAATAGTCTTTCTCTGGAATTTTACTTTGCAGGTGTGGTGCCTTTTAAGAATGAAAATCTTTTGTTTGCAATCATTTGATAGCTCTATTGTAAATTGTGACTGTATATTAACAATGAATTTCTATAAAATAGTAGCAAAAACATTGACAGCATTTAAATGCTCATTAAATGCTTAATAAAAATTGAAAAAATCAATAAATTTTATAATTGAGACCAATATTGTGTTTGAAAATACCAATAAATTTATACAGATGTTTGAATAATTCAGTAAATTTATTAAATATTTTCATTTCTTTTGCGCACAAAAATTAGACTCTATTGATGTACACTGACATTTTTAAGTCGCTTTCAATGGGATAAGGCATACAGTATAACATATTTATATGTAACAAAAACTATTTAATCAAATGCTCAAATTGTTGGCCGTCGTTCATAATGCAATGACCGCATCGATAAATAAATGAGTTGCTAACATTTTCTAATTCTTGAATAGTAATATCTGCGCTGAGTTTTAAGATGTTTTCTTGTAATTCTTCTATTGTTTTTGGTTTAGATGGACAACTTCTTGCAATCGATAATGAACTTTCGCCGCTATAGTATTTTCTAATCCATGACACTTTTGTGTCCAATGAATATCTAAATCGAGGTGATCTCAACTGATTTTCATCCATTTTTAATTAACAATAAAAGCTAATCACTAGCTTAAGCAAAACCATAACATGCGCTCAATGTTTACATGTGCGCAGTGTTTACTGTATGCCTGAAACAGGTATTGCATTGGCTATACTCTAGCGTTGCCATTGAAAGCGACCTAAAAATGTCAGTGTATATTAATAATAGAAAATTTTACAAATTAAGAATTTTTAAACAAAAATTTTAAGAAAACCAATTGCTGTTTAATTTTGATATTTAAAAGTGCATTTATATTTATACAGTTTAAGTTTTATATGTCTATATGTTTTGCATAACTGTAACACAATCCGTAAATAATATTTATTTATTTATATATAAAACTTGTTATAGATTTTTCAAACTAATTCTCGTAATTTTCTATAATCTAATTACAATTCTTACAATTTTAAAACAATTATTACTTTATAATTATAATTATTATATTAACACAACACATGCTTTGAATATAATGTCAAATTTACAGAATTTTCATATATTTTAAAATCATATATTTTTAAAATTATTTTTAATTGTTATTAAACAAAATTCAAGCTTTAATAAAACCGATCATCGACTGTCATCCTTAATCATTTGCGAGCCGTGCTCTCCGATCATAATGACGGCCGCGTTTATATTCGAATTCACGACGTTCGGCATCACTGAGGCGTCGATTACTCGCAAACCCGAAACCCCTCTCACTCTGAGCCGCTCGTCCACCACAGCGTCGCTATCGTTGGCCGAACCCATTCGACACGTGCCGACCAGATGGCTATCAGTGGTGCCGATATTACGAACCAGACATCGCAAATACGGTTCACAGCTGGACAGCGGACCAGTTGAACACGTGGCACATCCGGGAACGGGACGCGCGAATAGTCGCGCGTATTTCGAAAAATCACGGTTCTCTGTCAGTCGAATGGTTTGTCTCAGACCGTCGACGAGCGCGTCGGTCTCGCGAGGGTCGGCCAAAAAATTCGGGTCTATAATAGGCTGAGCGTAGGAATCGCTGGACGCGAGTCGAACTGTGCCCACACTCGTCGGCTTCACTAACGCCACCAACACTTCCAGATATAAATCCGTACCCAAATATGGCCGATAATAGTCTCGCCACTCGTCCATATTTTCGGCGTATTGAGAGACCAGATCAGTGAGATTCGAGGCGAGCTGATTGACACTCGCCGACACGTAAATGTCGGGAAACTGCTTATTCGAGTTGCGATTCGAGTTGAAATAAGCGCAGACCTCGCGAAAGAACGATAGCGGTCCGGAGCCGTGCGCGTAGTAGTTGTACAGACTCGGCACGGATAGGTCGACACGGTTTCGGATGTAGGACTGATGGCGGACTATGTATTCGAGTATGACTAGCGGGTGGTCTTGAAGATTGTTGCCGACCGGTAGGTCTGCCACAACGGGAATACTGAAATCGCGTAAGTGATCACTGGGACCGATTCCGGACAGCATTAATAGCTGCGCTGATTTTATCGATCCTTTAGACAGGATTAATAGAAATTTATTAAATTTATATTTTTTTGATAAAATACCGGCCGATATGACCACTTCTCTGCTCGCGTAGACTTCATAATTTTGACCGTCTCTCGCGAATGACACGCCACTCGCCCGTCGCTCCGCATCGCTGTTGCGATACAGGATTTTTGTAACCAAAGCCCCGCATATTATGTGTAAATTATTTCGATGTCGATTCGGCTCTAAATAGGAGACCGATGTCGATGCGCGAACACCGTTTCGACTTATTGTTTTCTGTACGATCACTGTTTGATTAGAAAGAGATTTTTAATCAAAATTATTTAATAAATTTTATGTAAACATTTAAAAATTTTGCAAAACAATGCCCACTCGTGCCCAACTGTGTCTCGCCATTGAAATCAACGGTTCGCAATCCGTTCAGATTAGCCGCCCGTCGAAACGCCAGTATAACCGGATCGGGATCGACCGGCGTCGACACCGGTAACGGACCGCCCACTCCGTGATAGAGAGAATTTTGCGCCACTATTCGCGGATCGGTATTACTCTCAGCGCGCAAAAAATACGGCAACACCTCCTCATACGTCCAGCCCTTAGCGCCGTATCTGTCGGCCCACTCGTCAAACACGCGTCTATTTCCGCGATTGTAAATCATGCCATTTATGGACGACGAGCCGCCGAGTACTCGACCGGACTGTAGGCCAACGGTTTTATTGACGAGCGATTGGGCTAAGAATCGCTGCGGCGTTGACTCATAGCTCCAGAAGAGTGCGCTATTCTCACGATTCGTGTCGTACAGGTTCGGGATATCTGTGGTGACGGGTTGCTCGCCGCCGGCCTCGAGAAGCAAAACCTTAACGCCGGCGTCTTCGCTGAGTCGCGCCGCCACTACAGAGCCGGCAGAACCGGCGCCGACGACTATATAGTCGTAGCGGTCGAGCCATGCGTTTCGAGACGCTGTTTCCGAGTGTTGTCGCTCTCGTCGAGTGATTATCAGCGAAATGGTTATCAGCATAGCGGAGATAATTGAAAGCTGATTGGCTGCCATCCTCTTGTGGTTAAACAACTAACTCGAAAATTATTGATATATTGTTTTTATAAAATAATTTAATAACACGTTTTAGTATTTAATTGTAAATTTGTATTATTATTTTTATTTAAATTAGTATGAAATTAAAATAAAAGATTATTGACATTCAATAAACTATGATTTTAAACAAGCAATTGTAAGCTTGTTTACCATTTTCCAAACAATTAATCAATTGATATATTACTGATTATTGTAAAAATTCTTTGAAAATATAATAATGCTTTTGTTATTTAATTATTGATAAATAAGTCAATGAATAGCATTCAAATAGAAATAATGTTTTTAATTGTATTTAAATTTCATTGAAAATACTGATACAATTGAATAGTTATACAGTTTTGACGCACCTGTAAGTGATGCCAATTAAGCTTGAATTAAGCCATTTCCTGCTCTTTATTCAACAAGAGATTTCCAAAAATTCGCTCTTTTCCCCTATTGTTTTGCTCGAGAGTTTAATCTATGCAATAATATATTCAATAAAATTATATAAATTAAATAAAACATCATAAAAAAAATATAACTATATTAGTAATGTTTAAATGTTGTTTACAACTAATTTACTGATAAATTCAGAATTCCAGTTAAAAATGTTTCTTTTGTGTAATCATGTATACTCTGAATGACCAGATTTTCTTTTGAAGAAAAGCTGGATTTTATTATCCAAAAACAACTAAAGAAAAATGGCCTAAACTTAACAATTTTGCGATTAATTTTTTTTTATAAATAGAATTTTTTTAATAAAAAATTTTCATTTTAATAATGTTTTTTATGATGTTTATTTGATTTTACCGTTTTCGTCACTTTTTAACATAATTTTTTTAAATTCAGAGAAAAGCTTATTCAAATTATTTTAATATATAAATTTCTACTTTTAACTGATTTTATACTCATGCTTATGCTTATGCTTTGTTAATCAGTCCAAATCTAACCTTATTAACAATTATTATTTTCAATGTCTGGTCGATCTATTTTTCTATAATTATTATTTTTTAGAAACACAACTTATTTTCATTGATTCTGTTTAAATTGACATCTAAGGCCCTAAAAACAAGTTTGATTGGCAGCTGAATAGCGAACTCGGTTAAAATGAAAATATTATTTGTTAAATTATTTACGCAATCAATAAGTCTATTATTATTAATTATAGATATAAACTGTCTGCTGAGCAGATTCAGTTTAGACATTGTAAACATCGTATAACAATAGGTAACCGCAATCGAAACGCGAGCTAAATATGTCGCTTCCAAGTCTAACAGTACAGCTCATCACAGTTGCGTTATTGACTCTGCAAAGAGAGCGAATCCATTTGGAGACAACCGCGCGAAACGATTGGCTCGACAGATATGATTATATCATAGTTGGCTCGGGCTCTGCCGGCGCCGTAGTGGCCGCCAGACTCAGCGAAGACCCCGCCGTTAAAGTGTTACTACTCGAAGCTGGCGGTCCGCAGACAGCGGCCACCGATATACCAATGCTATACTATGACAATTTCCCCGATAGCACCCTGTTTTGGCCCACTCAGACCGCGCCCAATCAGTTTCTGGCCCAGGCTTTTGTAAACAAGACAATCGCCACCCAAAGCGGTCGCGTGTTGGGCGGCACGTCAACGGTTAACGGCTTTCTCTACAATCGAGGCAATCGGCGCTGTTATGACGAGTGGGCCGACAAATACGCCGCTATCGGCTGGTCGTACGAGAGTGTGTTGCCGTACTTCAGGAAAGCCGAGAACAACACCGATCCGCGAGTGGTGGCGCGAAACGGGCGGTATCACGGCGTTGACGGTCCCGTTCAGATATCGACGCCGCGCGACCCCGATCGGGTTTTGGTGGCCTTTCAGGATACCGCTAATCGGCTGGGATTCTCGACTGTCGACTTCAATGCCGGCACGCAATTGGGAACAAGTATTTATATCTGAATCGTAATTGTTATTTTGTTAATTTGAATTTAATTGCAGTGATTTGCCAGAAGACAATCACTCGCAACGGTGTTCGCGCGTCCACAGCGAACGCCTATCTGGAGCCGAATCGACACCGAAGTAATTTACACATAATTATCCGCGCGTTTGTCACGAAAATACTGTTCGACGAAGAGAGCAGACATAGCGGGAGAAGAGCTACTGGTGTGTCGTTCGCCAGGGATGGCAATCAGTATGATGTGTACGCCAACAAAGAAGTGATCATATCTGCCGGTATTATTGTTTTTACTTAACTTTAATTATATACGAAATACTCTGATCTCAATCATAGGTGCCGTAAATTCTGCTCAGCTATTGATTGTGTCCGGAATCGGGCCGAGCGCTCATCTGAACGAATTGGGCGTTCCGTTGGTGGCGGACCTGCCGGTGGGCAACAATCTTCAAGACCACCCCTTACTGATACTCTACTATTTTGTTAATAACATAACGTACACGAGAAACAGCGACAAACTAACGGTCGAGAGTCTGTACGAGTACTACACACGGCTCGACACTCGGCTCTCGTTCTTTCGCGAGGGCTCTATATATCTGAACTCGAAATACAACACAGACCTCGAGTGGCCCGACATCTTCATGTCGATGAGTGTCGACCACTTGTCGGCCAATCTGTCCGAACTCGTTGCTCCCTATGCCGAGAATGTGGACGAATGGCGTGACTTTTTTCGCCCCTATGTCGGCACCTATCAGTGTCTGGAGGTCTACATCAGACTGTTTCGGCCGCGAAACACCGGAACGGTAAGACTGGTCTCCCGCGATCCGTACGCTCAGCCCGTAATTCAGGCCAACTATTTGGCCGATCCGATCGACTTCGAGGCGTTTCTCGACGGAACCGTTCGAGTGGTCGAGATCATGGAAAGCGGCAGTTTTCCGGAATACGCGCGACCGTTCGCCCGACCTGTTCCCGGGTGTGCGGTCTGTGGCGATCGGCGTCTGTCGCGCTGTCGCGAGTACTGGCGATGCGTGATTCGACAGACCGGCACGAGTGACACGCACTTTGTCGGTACGGCCCGAATGGGTGCGGCCAACGATAGCGCGGCTGTGGTGGACGAGCGGCTCAGAGTGAGAGGCGTTTCCGGTTTGCGGGTCGTCGACGGCTCGGTGATGCCGAAAATTGTGAACTCGAACACCAACGCAGCCATTATTATGATTGGCGAGTATGGCTCGCATATGATTAAACACGACAATCGATAATTGTATTCTACTGTTTATAAATAGTTAAATTTATTTAATTTTTAAACATAAAAGTTATCGTGAAAATTGAAACAAATTAAATTACCGCAGAATACATATTAAAATACCAAAAGAAGTAAGTTTTATAAAATAAAATGTTCGTTTTATTACTATATATGAAATATTTTTTAATTACACATAAATTATTGTTTATTTATAAGAAATTTTTTATTACAATACAAAAATTGTTTCACTGCTATTTTATTTTATTAATTCTTAATAATAGACTGCAATGCATACGATTTTATATTCGTAATAATTCTTAATACTATTTAGCAAACAATTCTTTTGAAATAATAATAAAAATAAATCGATCATTAATGTGATATTTGTTTAGATATTTACACAAATATTATGCAACAAATATTGTTTGCATTAATTATTTTAATAAATTAGAGCTAATTTCAATTTTTAAATATATAAATAAATATTTAAATAATTTATTCAGAAATTATTTCATAATATAAGCCAAATTTATACAAAATTGTTTGTTCTGAATATTTGTTTGTTCAAAAAACAAAGATATTTTATTTATAAAATTAAATTATAAATGTGTTTTTTTTAATATTGATGTATATTTCGATTAGAGTTCCAAATATGAATTTAAGATCATTTCAATTATAAAAATGTCAACAATTAAAGTCGACACCTGTCGACCACTACCACCAAAATTAGCCATCAGGACAGCGGGACAGCACTTACGCTTATATGGTTTATCGCGCTTCTCGTTCGCCGGAGAGCACCCAAATCTAGTTCACAACCAAATACTAGTCGCTCTCACTTTAATAGTCGCCATAATTCGTAGTGTTGTCGCTCTTCTACTGCAAGAAAACAACGCCAAACTATTCCTAATGATAGGAGATTTTCCCTATTTCTTACGCGCCCGAACTCATCTCAACGTCTACATCATACAGGCCTGCAGTCTTTCGTTTGCCACTCAACTGATTCACAACTGGAACTATTACCACGACATCACGCCGTCATATCTAAAACTGTTCACCGCTCTGTGCGGTTCGTCGCCGCCCGCGACCATTGGCATCACTAGTGAACCGCATCTCATTATTCTGCTTCGTTTAACTCGAGCCGCATTTCGACTCAACCAGTTTTTACCATTCATCACATTTTTAATTGTGTTCGTAATATGTTTCGTAACGCTGGCGCTGAACAGCACTCCGACCGAGTTGATGGCGCTCGCGCTGCCCTGGAGTGCGGTGCTATCGCTGGCCGCCTATTATGTCACCGCTGCCTCTTCGTGGCATTTTGTCTACTTCTGTCTCATCTGTTTTTATTTGCAATTAAAATCAAATCAAATCAATACCGAAATCAAAAATATATTAAATTCTAAATATCAAATCACCAATAAATCGGTGAATTTTCTGATTCAAACGCTGATTGCGATACACAACGAAACTCAAGAATATAACCGAAATTTTTGGTGCAAATATATTCTTCTCTTTTACTCGCTCTACACGTTTATGGTCTGCTTTTTACTCTACACTGTTGTGTTTGGCGAAATGAATTTCGCGGTTCGTGTTATATTCGCCGCAATGCTCTCATACACGGCATGCTTTGCGGCCGTATTTCTGGTCAGAGCTTCTTCCGTGGCATTAGAATCAAAAAAGTCGTTTATTTTGCTCAACAGTTTATTTGTTAAATTTGTAAAATATCATAAAAAATCACTTAACATAAGAATTAAAGTAAATATAGCTTAAATTGTTTTCTAAATTCTATAATTATTTATTTATTCATTCTTTAGCTGATAGTAATCATCGAAAACCAAAATCAAAACAGCTTTTATTGTTGGAAATTGTTTCCAATTAATTACTTTAAATTTTACGAGGTTTGCAAAATAATGCTTAACGATATTATAACCATTTTTTAATTTCTTTGTGGCTTATTTTATTAGATCACAGCATTCATGGCCGCCATATTTTTCGAATTAATTCAATTTCGCTTTCGATAATTAATTAAATAATTAATTGAAGTTTGTGTCCGCTTGTGTGTTGAGCTCAAGACAGTTAATGTTTAAATATTTAATAATTAAAAGTTTTACATAAATATTTTAAAGCATAATATTTTAGTTAATTTTTTAAAATCAATAATTTCTAGTCTATGGTGAGACAAATAAATATTTGTAAATATTGATGTTAATGAATAAACGAAATCGTTTCTCGTAATAGTAATAGTTTTAAATTATTTTTTAATAGTCAGATATAAAGTCATTAATAGATAATTAATACCATTAAATATCTATTAAGCTGGAAATCAAATAAACCATAGCTTACTATTTATATTTATTTTACTAATACGGGAATTCATTTTGTAAATTCATCAAAATTTTGGTTTTAAATAAAGCGATTTTTAAAAATAAATTATTCATTATATAAATAAAATATTTCAGATATTGACATATTTAAAATATTGTGTTAAAATAATTTAATATTTAGCTTTTATTGAAAACACATAATTAAAATAATAAATATTATCTGAAAAATAATAATTTAATTTTATATTTATAAATAATATCACTAATGTTAAAAACATTTTCAACATATAAAATAATATTTGCTTTGATATTTTTTTATAAATTTATTTTTTATAAAAAGCCATTAAAAATATATTTAGCTTAACATTAATAAATACCATATATATAGTAGTATGTAATGTAGTATTTAATTTAATAATGCCGCCATAATGTAATTGCATATTTAATATAAAATTGAAAAACTTATAACATTTACAATTTCAGAAACTAGAATCGATGTCTATGCTAGACATTTAAGTATTTTGATTATTTGCAGTTACCATTATCGACATCATAAGCGAAATTATTTTTGAGACAAATTGTAATTTTGAAAATAAATCAATTTTGAAAGTAATAAACATTACATATAAATTTTATTTATATTTCTTTCTCTATATAATTATATGATTTTAAAAATCAAATTTATTGGCCATTTTATTATTGAATATATATGAATACCACATATCGATAGATAAATAATTTTAACAAAATATTTAACAAAATTGTTTGCCTGACAGAGACTTCTTTACAATTGTTAATAAAATTGTAAATTTAAAAAGTTTTAAAATTTATAAGTTTATAAATTCTCTTTAAATTATATAATGTTTTAAATGCCGAAATTTTTAGTTCGAAATTCGAAATCATTATATGGCTTTGAGATAATGTAAATAATGCATATGTGATGATGTGATAAATTTAATTCATTTCACTTAAATTTTGATTTAATTATAATATTTAATTATAATATTTAATTATTTCTATATATAAAAATTTCTATATTAAAATGCTTTTGCATTCAATTTTTTTTAGATTAAAAATATGAACGAAAATTAATCATTTTATCAATAATAATGAATAATGATTGGAATTTATGCGAGTTTATACCAGTCAGCGCAGTGGAGAGTGTGAGCCAAAATCAAACACTCTTAAAAAATCGTATCCTCCAATTTGCCGCCGGTTGGCTACAATTTATAATCAAATACGACGATAACTACATTTGCGGAGTGTTCGCCAAATTTATTCGAGAGTTTTCTATTCATTATAATTACGAGTAAATATCGTTTTAAATTACATGTTTGTTTGTTTGTTTTTTTTTACACAACATTTTAAAAAATCATTTCAGTTTAGTGCGATATACTGGAGAGAATTTGATTGATGCCCTATTCCTGTATCAGCAAAACAGACTCGACTTTATTCTATATCCGTCCACACAAGCGAATGCGGAATTACTTCGGAATTACATTCCGGATTTGGAATATATTACGAGCAAAAGTATGGGTCAATTCTCGGACGAACACATAGCCGGCGTGTATGCGCCACAGAGTTGGTCAGCGTTTTCGTTTTTTCTCGCATTTGATATTTACGTCTGGCTTTCCATCCCATTCGCGCTCATAATTATATCGATATATATTTGTTTGACTGAAAATTCATTCAAATTCATTCATTTTTTCATTCAAATATTCAACAATTGCGCGCTTTTACTCTCCGAAACGTATCCGAGAATTGCGTTTCAAAAGTATACCAAACATACACAGCAGAGAATTATTTTGGGCTTATGGCTGTTAAGCTGCACCGTATTGTTGGCGGCGTTTTCGGGTGTTATGCGTCAGTTTTTCATTCAAAATTTGCGCTACGATTTGATCGACTCGTGGGACGATTTATACGAGAGAAAGGAGTTTGAAATCCACGCGTACGACACCTCATTCATATCGAAATATATAGACGAGTATAAGTCGAGAAATGAGTTTGCGCTCGATTTTAGTAAGAGATTTCACGAAATCAAGACACTCCTCAATCCGACTGTGGATGACTTGAATAGACAATTAGCCGAAACGTGGAATAAAGTGAGAGCCGGTCGTAATGTGTTCGTTGGCACCGAATTTTTTCTGAGAGATCAACTCAACAATTTTTGCGATTTCGAGTGCGCGTTAGAGAGGAAAATATATAATAACGAAATTTTCCATATTTCTAAAAACGGTGGCCTTATTTCGCCATATTTTATGTTTGTTTTTAATAAAATAAATTATGATCTGGTTTTGGAAATGAACTCAATGTAAGTGACGCTGATTTGAATACTGAAAGATTACTATATTAATGTATAAATAAATAAATTAAATACTAAATAAATTTATATTTTTTGCTTCATATATAATTTAAATTGAAATTCTTTTATATAGGTATACAAATTTATTTGAATGCGGTATTTATAATCATTGGTTATTTATTGTTTTATATAATTCAGAAAATAAATTCAAAATAATTAATAGCGTCGACGAAAAGCGATTCATTAATTTATCACTTATGCGTCTGCAAGGAGTTTACATGTTTTGGATTATTGGCGTAATTGTTTCGATCGTATGGTTTGCAATTGAATTAAATACAAAATACATTCAAGGAATAGTTCGATTGAAGAGATTTCATTAGGAATGAAGATTATTTTGCTATTTTACGAATTATTAGTTCGATCTATTAATTCGATTCATTCAATTCTTCAAAAAAGAAATCTAGTATTGGTTAATAAATTGTTTCGAAATTTCAATGTAAACGTTTAATAATTTATTTTGCATTTTATAGATTTTGATTTATACTTCTTTATTCAGTCATATCTCTTGATGTAATGTCTTGATTGTATAGGGTGTTTTTCATAACGTTGCCGGGTGACAGAGAGGTACTCGATTTGTATTTTCTTAGAAAATCATGTGAGCCTAAATCACATGCTCTATAATATTAAAGTGTTGATATTGAGTAATGATATTTAAATATTGCTTTAATAACAAACCAATCAATTACTTTTAATAAATTGTGATCTTTAAAACGAAAAGTGTTTATAATTGAGTTTTAATCATAATGAAGGCATATAACAGGAGAGTTGTTTGTTATTAAATGATTTCCTGTTAATAAAGTGTGACCTTTAAATTGTTGTTCTCTATGTATCAAAACCTGAAGATATTCCTGAGTTACAATGAAATATTAAGATTGAAATTGACAAAATTAATAATGAAATAGTTATCGATACTTTAGTTCATGTTTTTAAAAAGTTGTTAAATAATTGTGAAAAGTGTTTAAATGAAAATGGTGGACATTTTCAAGAATTAAAATATCAATTTGAATGACCAAATATTGGCCAAACATTAAACTCTTAACATTAAACATTTAACATTAAGCTTTTAAAGAAAAGTTAAAGCAAGCACCTCTCTGTTACCCGGCAACGTTATGAAAAACTCTCTATATTATAAGATATATAACTTTTTTTAGCTAAACTTTGTTAATAAACAAATTTATAATTTAAAAATTTTGATTAAGGTATTAACAACTTTATAAATAATGTTAATAATTTTTACTAAAAAATGTTATTAAAAGTATGGATAAATATATAAATATATATTAAAACTATTAATGCGATCATGAGTTTTTAATGTATTACAATCAATTCAGAAGTTTGACGATATCTATCACTCTGTTATTAATTGCAGTCAT
>JAQIYA010000487.1:0-19932 GCA_034699355.1 Microtritia minima
TCGACGTTCAACCATAACATTATTATTATTAGTCGATCGCATTTTACATTGTTATAAATTTCAGTTGATTTTATATTCACGTTATTGTGCAAATTTGTATTATACAAAATTAATTATCTGATTGTGACCAAAGGTTGTTTTGAGTTAATTATCAAAATTTATAGCCAAAATAATTATCCAGTTATCCCGTGGTTTTGACACTTATTCAAAGTAATTATTTTAATAATTTAAATCTCTATATCACTCGCTTTTTTGTCATATTTTAAATATTTATTTATAAATATCATTAGCATTATTATAATATTAATATTATTGCTGGCAATTGGTTTATTTTGAATTTACACAACAATTAACATAAAAACCGTTATTTATTTTATGGTTTAAAATATTTTAAACATTCATTATAAAAATTTAAAGCAACAATCAAAAGCACTCAAATCAATCAACAATCAAATCAAAACCCATACGAAAGCACTCAATTATATGAATGGCTATACAGTCTATACTACAGTCTCGCCAAATAAGTTTCCAGAAAGTTAGATATTTTATAATAAAGGCTTTGCTTTGCTTTGTCAATTGACTTCGATGGCAATAAATTTATCATAATATAGAAAGAATTGAATAACGAAAAACACGAGAAGATGGAGTGTCATCTTAACGATAGACGATCTTTACATTAATAGTTTTATTTTTTTCATCGCACTGACATCTAATGTTAGTTTTAGACCTCGAAATAAAGTTTTGAGTGGAGACAAAATAACATGAGCTTCATTAAGGCTTATTTTTGAGAATGAAAAGTATATGAATCGCTTTAACAACAGGATATTAACTTACCTAATATAAGATAAGGATTAAAACATGATGAGCCACTTGTTTAGATATAAAATATACTTAAGAGCAAAAAATACAGATAACACAAATGTGTTTCTAAAACTTTAGCTATTCAAATAAAACGTTATACTACTAGTACAGTAACATAAATTTTTTAATTAAATTTAAAGTCAAATTTAATTGGAAAATAAATTTTGTGCAAATTTCTGAATTTGTGTGTTTTCATCTTTTGATTACCTGAATTAATTGTAATATGTAATATAAATTATAATAAGTATATTAGATAATATGTATATGTATACAATACACTATGTTTATAACTTATTATATGAAATATATACAATAAATATATACAATGTATAAAATATAAAAAATGATTATTGATATACGAAATGCTTAATTAAAGTTTTATTGGCTTAAGCCAATATGATCGGCAAATTTTTTAGCTGAAAAGTTTACTGATAGGCGAGCTATTATAGACATTTTGAGCCTTAGATGTCATTGAAGATAATGCTAAGAACCGATAAGACTTTGTTGGACAAGTGCTAACCTGTCTCAGGCAGAGTGTTCACAACTGCCAATTTAATTCAATATTTCGAGCGCTACCTCTCGTACTCTCTACTCCTTAAACCACTATCGCCTTATGTCTGAGTTTGAAAATTTTCAAACTAAATACAATCAAAATTAAATTATACGTGTTAAACAATTTTAACATTTTTTATATGTCAAAAACCTTTTATAAAGATTAGAGAATAAATGTGATTTAATTAAATGATCTGAATTATATGCTGCATAGTAAGCGTGATTTACTATTTTTTAGGGAGAATTTTCATTATACAATGTTAATTAAGCCACAAATAATTGAATAATACATTTTTGAATAAATTTTATCAGACATTTACAATTTTAAGTATCAATTATTTATTATAATTCGTTGTCATTTAAATTGAACCGTAACTGTAAACTTAAAGTATAATAAAAGTATAATATAATTTATATAATTGAGATTGTGTTGAATTAAAATTTAGTAAATTTTTAAAACTATGATTGATATTATTTTAAATTTTAAAAACAATTTATAAAAATATATATTTAATTATATCTTATTTGTCTTATTTAGTAAGAGTTAAAACATATAAATGTTACAAACGTATATAAAATTACTGCTTACACAAACAATTTAAACATTTTATTTAAAAAAGTCATAACGTTTATTATTATAAACAAAATTAAATTACAGATAATTTTATTATTCAATATTCAATAAATATTTTAATAAAGTTAAAAATGTTAATTATGTTGAAAATAATAATTAGAAATAGAATATTTTTGCCAAATCATGAAATTTTGTTATGAAATAAATTATTATTTTCAATGACTAACTAATCCCAGCACTTGATCTTTAAGTATCGATATTTTGATTAATAGAAAATATATATTATATAATTTAATCGGCATCAAAGTATGGCTATAAGCTTATATAGATAAATGTCTTACTTTGATATAATTTCGTGCGCAATTTTATATACTAAACTTTCTAAACACTTGTGTTTTAATTTGTTAAGACAGAGTATTATGATATTAAGAGTGACATTGATTGAAAAAAGTATATATTTAGTTTTATATACTGAAAATGATAAACTTGGGTGAGTCTATTTATTTTTTGCCATCTTTATATAATTTAATCGAATCTTAAATTTTAAAATAAAACTTAAGATTGAAATAAAATTTTTGGACTTTATAAGAAAAATTTTGAGATTTGCTATAAAAAATTTATAATAGATTTTTGATAAATGTCTACCATAACTGATAAACAGTATCATTTAAAACCAAGTTTCAATTTTTTATAAAATTTATACTTATTTAACCAAATCTAGCGGAAAATTAAATTTTTAATTTGCTAAATAAAATTATATACATGTATGTATTTTTTTAAAATCATTTGTCCAAATTTTATAAAATAAAGAAATCAATAGTTATTTTTAAAATGCCTCAACTTTTTAAGCTAATGTATTCATGTATGACATCTCAACGTATTAATCAAATGTTTCATGAAAATTAATAAAGTTAATAATTGCTGTTTTATTAATTATTAAATTGGTAATTGTCAACAAATGCGAACTATATAACGCGAAATAAAAAATGAATTCAAAAGAGTTTTATGACATATCTTGTTTATAATAATCTTTTAATATTGTTTGATAGATTTTTCTACTGTATATAATTGAAACCTTATCTAATTGTATCCCCACTCCAAGAGAAAAAAATTAAAATGGCATCCAAAATAGTACACATTTAGGTACACTTTTTGAGCTAAAAGATGCCATTTAAGTTGGACTAGTTAACCAATATTAGACAAAAGTCTGCCAAAAGTGTTTATAATAAGTATAGAGTATTGTCAGAGGTATAGTCAAATAATATTTTTGAAAAACTTTTAACAGTGGTTTTTTGCACAACTAAAATAGCATAAGCTAATACGCTAATAAGCTAAATAAATAGATAGCATAAGCTATTTATTTAAAGTGCATAGTGATGCGAGCGCTCACATCACACACAGGTTTTGATAAACCAATATTAGAATAAAAACACGAGCGAATGTTTGATTACCATTGAAGATGAAAATTCTACCAAAATTTTATGTCTCATCTATTTATATCATGTTTATAGTATATAATTATTTAATAGCTTGAAATTTTATTTTATAGAACATATTTTAAAACCTAATTTTAAGTTTATTTTAATAAAAATTTAGTTTACAAAAAAATGGCCAATATTTTTATCGATAATTGAGCTCAAGTTCAGAATTTTAATGATTAGATTACGCCATCACTTCATCAAAGATTTAAGAAATTCAAGCGCTAATTATTATCTTAAATTTGTATCTTAAGATTTTGAAGCCTTATTGATAACAATTATTATATTTCTCTTGTTTATTAGAGATTAGTATTTTAGCGATATTAGTGGCGTTTTCATTAACAAAAGTGAATGCAGAGCAAGAATGCATAGCATATAATTTGCAAACACTGCCATCACTATTGCTAACTAAACAAATACTTCCATCACAAGAATATTTCATTGAATGCGACTCAACCGAAAATTTCAATCTAACAGAAAATTTTCTTAATGTAAGCGAAACGTCGACATATGGTAAACTTTTTGAAAGTGTTCATCTGTTTAACGCACCCATTACTGAATTACCCGAAAATATGTTCATAGACTTATCATTTAAATCTATTATCATTAATAATACCAGAAAATTATCATCGATTCATAGAAATGCCTTTCAGAGCACTGTAAGCGAGACAAAACAATTACTAATTACGAATACATATCGATTGTTTAACAACGAAACAAGTGATTATAATTTATACGCCGCAATCAGTTCTTTGGTTAATCTCGAAAAGTTAGTCCTCACTCTCGACGACTCCTTACCGAGTGTTATACCCGAAAACGCTTTTCAGGCGGTCAGTCAGCCTCAAGACTATTTGTCTGAAATCAATTTTATCGGCAATTTCACGGTTTCCCACATCAAAGCCAACGCATTCGCAGACTTGCCTAATATCAGACTAATTAAATTCAACGACGAGACTAAATCGAAAAAAATTAATATACAATATATATCCCGAAATGCTTTTGATATGAACACTGAAAGTAATGATTTGCTAACCATATCGCTGGTGAACTGTTCGTTAGATCAGATCAGTTTCGAGACGAATGCGTTCAGCGGATCAAACAGACCGGTATATCTTGACTTAAGTAAGTATGAAATGAATGCTTTAAATATAGTTAATTGCGTAATGCAATCAAATTTACTTTTAATTGAAAGGTAACAATCATATTGAGTATATCGATAAGTTTACATTCGCTAAATTTTTCGACTCCAATGAAAACAATCAAATAAAATTGTCTAATAATCCATTAAAATGTGCTGAAAAGGCAAAACTATTTGATTGGCTATTGAAGAATGAAACACAATTTCAAAAACGACTATTGAATGCCTATTGCAGTGATGGTCAATCGATATGGGATTTCTTTTACAAACCAACTTCGTTATCATTATTATCGATGACCACTACAACAAAACCAACAAAAATAACACTTACAACAACAAAACCAACCAAAATAACATTTACAACAACAACATTAACAACAGTTAATTCAGTTTATTTAGTTAATACAACTATTTTAAATAATGAGCCAACAGTTCGTACAACAAATTCAAATAATAATTATTACACAAATACTAGCAGTACTGCTCAAACATATGTCACAACAATGTCAACTTCATCTTCGGGTGTGACTATAAATATTCAAAATAAATGTAATGTTGATGGCAATTATGATGGTCATTATGGCATCGATCATTGGCCGCCTGCAGAAAATGGTGGATATTCATACGCGTTGTGTCCAATTGGCTCTGGATTTGCTAAATGGAAGTGCGATAACTTTTATTTTTCAAGAGATGGACCAGATTTTAGTGAATGTGATAATTGGATCGACAATATAGACAGGAAAATGCATAAAAATTTTAAAATAGAAGACATTAACAAGACTCTGGATATGAATACTGATATTATAGAAGAGATCGCAATCAAAACAAGAAACGAAAAGTCGGTGTTAACCGAAAGTGGTTTCACAAAATTGACGAATATTTTATTCGACATACAAAGTAATGTCGATATAAATACTGATACAATTAGTTACGATTACTTACGCCACTACTCCATATCAGTGATCTGGATATATAGCAATCTGATTAAACAGAAATACGGATGGAATAACGCCACCAAAAGGGATAAAAACAAAATCGGATCGAGAATATTGCAAGGCGTTCACGACACGTGCTTTACTTTTGGTGATCGTTTGATTGATACTAATGATGAAAAAGCTTATGCGGATGAAAATATAATGGTAGAAATTTTGGCCGCCAATCATAGTAAAAATATTTTCTTCGATCCAATTGTGAAGAACTCTACGTTTAGTAGATCTTCAATTTTAATTCCTCAACGGTTTGTGGACTTTGATTATAATGTTTCTGTTGCTTCAATTATTCTAAAGCTGGACAGTTATTTGACTGGAGATATGGATGAAAATAAAGTTATTATGAATTCTAATATTATGTCATTTAGTGTCGCCAAAAATGGAGAAAATGTTTTGTTAAATAAAGGAACTCGTGTCAAATTAATGTAAGTAATTATCGTATCTTAACACAGATGTAAAATAACTTTTGTTTTGCAAATTTCAAAAAGTTTATTATTAACAAAAATTTGTTTCTTTATATTTAATAAAATAGATTTCAACACAAAGAAATACTAAAATTTGGCGATAAAATCAATTGCGTATATTGGGATTTCGCGCTCGAAATGTGGTCACCGAAAGGGTGTTTTGCAAATTATAAATTGTCGAATAAATATTATACAGTTTGCGAATGCGATCATTTAACAAACTTTGCGGCACTAATGGACATATCGTGCCGACAGGAAAATTCAATCGCGAAATCTATAACGACTAGCATTTGCTCTATTCTTTCGATCATCTGTTTAATAATAACAATCAGTTTTTTATTATTCAAAAAAGATATGCATTTGGATTTAAGAATAAGATTAATACGAAACCGCAAGCGATTGCTGACTATTAATTTGTGTTTTTGTCTATTAACTGTTCATTTATTGGTTGTTTTGGCGATGGATAAGAGAGAGCATGAAAATGACATTTTCATTCAGAATAAATATAGTGTACGTTTTAACAAATATTATTTGTAAGAATTATTATCATTTAATTTTGTTTAGTGGTCCTGTCAAACGACTTCGCTTGTGATGCTATACTCACTATTGGCCTCATTCTTTTGGATGCTTCTCGAAGCTATTTATTTGTGTCAAATTACTTACTTTGAAAATATTAAAATAAATATTAAACAGAGATATATTTATTTAATTGGATATTTATCACCGCTGATAATAATTGTCACCAGTTTCGCCATTTTATATATTAAAGACAAAATTTTTCTGGAAGCGCTAACTGGAGATTACTTGTATGTGCTCTTAATTTTAACAAAATTAATATATTGTTAATATATTAAAAATTTATAATTTCATAGTTGTTGGATATCATCGAGCGATCACCTAATCTGGTCGCTTGTAGTACCCGCCACTCTAATTATTGTAGTCAACATAATTTTATTGATTATATCCATAATAAGATTCAGAGTTAAACCCAAATTTTGTTTCATCATATCTCTCGTAATAATCTTCGGCCTGACTTGGATGACGTATCTGTTTTATGTTAATAAACTCTATGGTGAACAATATTTGTCGTATTTTTCTTACGCATTCATTGTTTTAAATGGATCTCAAGTAAAGTTGATTTTCAAATTATTTCTATTGAATTTATATTAAAATATGTAATAACAATAGTTTATTTACCAAATGATCTTTTTTTGTTTAAAAGGGTATTTTAATACTTATATTTCGCATAATATTGGTTCGTAAGCGAAGAAAAGTGATATCCATGACGGCTGAGGTGGAAATACAATTTGTGCAGACATTGGTCACCAAAGTTAAAGTTTGGTACGAAGAGAGAGCTCTATGCTATAAATCTCAATAATTCATTGAGAAGTGATAGATTTGATGAGCACTCGTGAGATTCTCAAGATTGACGAAATTGTCATTGTTTGAAACACAGCACAACATTTGTGCACAAGTTTGTCATATGTTTGAATGAATATTTGAATATGTACTGTATATATACGATCAATAAAAATATATAAAGTTAAAAATATACAATCTGAGTATAAAATTATATTATACTATAAGATGATTATATTATTGATACAAAAACATTATTACTAATTGCTTGAAGTTTACTTTTCAACTTCTTGTCAACTAATTTACCGATATTTAACTAGAATTTTATAAATTCATTAAAATAATAATTATTTAATTGTGTTAAATATACGAATTTACAAAAACTGGCAAAAGTCGTTTAATTGGTCTCTTTCTCTACAAATGATTCAATCGTTGATTGATTGTCCAATGAATACATATAATTATTATTATTCATTATGATCTTGTAAAGATAAAATGCCAGTTATAATTATAATTAGTAAATAAAAATTAAAAGTTATTTAAAAGCATTAAAAAGTTATTAAATAAAAAATTATTATCCAGAATTTTAAATTCAAGTCGTGATGGAAAGCAAAAGCATGCTATTCTTTACTTAACAAAATAAATTACATTCAATATAAATACATTTTCACTTTTGCATTGATCAAAGAGCTAAGTCTGCTTTACTCAAATGGTGCACAACCGCTGCCGCATAAGAATCTCCCATAACGTTGAGAGTTGTGGCCAATCTGTCTAATATCCAATCTGCCAGATATATAAGCGCCGCATCTTCGGGAGGCAGTCCTATAGAATTCAATATGATTACCAAAAATATAGGTCCAGCCTATTGTAAAGCAAAATATAAAATATGTTTAATTATGTCATAATTTAGTTATAATAATAAGTATTTATTAATTGCTTAAAAATTGCGCACACCTGTGGTATGCCTGCCGCTCCAACGCTGACAGCGGTTGCCGTTACGCTTATGATTAGCACCTGAGCCACTGTCAGATCCCAATCTCTATATTGAGCGATAAATATTGCGGCCACCGCTTCGTAAATAGCGGCGCCGTCCATATTGATGGTCGCCCCCAACGGGACTGTAAAGCGTACGATACGCTTGTCTATAGAGGCTCTCTCTTCCAGACAATGAATGGTCACCTAATTTGATAAACAAATTTATTACACCATCTTAACATATTTCTCGTGGATAAGAATAGATTGCCATAAATTATAAACACTTAAGTAAAAAATGTGAACTTTAACATTTATCTTATTTTGTAAATTAATTGGAAAATCTGAGTTTATTGGATAGCAATAAAAGTATTGCAATTCAATTTATTTATCAAACCTTATTTTTATATTTATCTCGAATACTTAAGCACTTGTTTAGAATGAAAATTCTAATATCAATAATTTACTTAATCTATTCTCCTGTATAATAGAAATGATTATTAACTATATCGTACTAATTAACTAAATCGTAAATACATTGTTTAGTAGTTTTGCACAATTATAGATAAATTATGAGTAAAATAAATTCTAATAACCGGAACAGTTGCGGAAGAAGAAGCAGTTCCAAACGCTGTTAACAGCGAATCAAAAACTTTTGCTTTAAACTTAAATGGATTTCGTTTGGTGAGCACGAGATACAACAGCGGTAACGTGAAAAAGCCGTGAATGCAAATGCAAACAGTGGTGGTTAACGTATACCATCCAACCTTTTCGATCATTTCGCTGATCCCCTCTACAGATAATATAACCGAAAAAACCAGAAACAAAACACCAATTGGAGAGAATTTGATGACAATAGCGGTGATGGTAAGTATGGAGTTGGAGCACGACTCGAAGAAGTGGATCAACACTTGACGCTCGTCACGATTGGGGAGACGACCGATAACGAGTCCGAAGGCTATGGCAAACGACACCATTCCCAAAATGTTAGTCGCATTTGCTGAGCCCGCTTGTATTGTCCAGTCTCGCAGGTCTGTTGTGTTTTCGCTCCCATTAACAGGTGGTATTAACACCGTTTGATACGATTTGAAACAAGCTTCGATTAAATTGTCGGGAAATAGATTTCTATAAATGTTTAATTTTGTTATATCTTAATTAAGATTATATACCATATCAAATTCAAATAAAATACAAGTAAATCTTTCTTAAAAGTACAAGCAAATCATTAATTTAAGTTCTTTAAATCGCATGCATTACATAT
This sequence comes from Microtritia minima, assembly GCA_034699355.1. Taxonomy (NCBI): domain Eukaryota; kingdom Metazoa; phylum Arthropoda; class Arachnida; order Sarcoptiformes; family Euphthiracaridae; genus Microtritia; species Microtritia minima. Next base: position 9,649 of record JAQIYA010000487.1, read on the forward strand.
TAAATATTGCTATTCTTTACTTTTTTAATAATTATCTGAATTTAGTCTATGCGACGGTCGTGTTATCTGAGTTTACATGAGAGAGAAATTTCGAAAAATAAGTCAAATCTTGTAATTACCTTATAAGGTCTAAAACACTATCTTCGGATACAATTTTACTGCCTGAATGTTCAAGCATGTCATCATATTTGGTAGCTTTAGAGCCAGGTTTGATTATTAACACCATAACCACGCCGAGAATCATTGCTAACACTGTTGTGGTTAAATAATAGACGCAAATTCTTGCACCAATTTTTCCCGAAAGCTTGATATCGATGTTTGCCATCGCGAACACAATGCTCGTGAATATAAGAGGCAAAATCAGACACTTTAAAACTCGCAAAAATATTTCGCCAACAAATCCGATCAATTTAAGCGAACGCTGACTCCAAGATTGGGGATAAAAATGTTTAATAACAATACCTAACACTATGGCCAAAACGACGGTCAACACCGTCGCAATAGCCAACAGATTTTTGTCGATAACAGTTATAACTTTTGACGGCCAACTATTTTTCCTATCGAGAAATTGGTTTCTTAATTCCTTGTAATTTTCATTATTATTTTCATTTTCGCCTAAAGGTTCAGACAATTCTAATTCTTCGTTATTAGTGATGATCAGCCAATTTAAAAACACAGTAAAAGCGACGTATGTGGCGATTAATTGTATGATTAGATTTAGGGTTTTATGGCGAAAGTCTATTATAGAAGTGGAGTAAAATAATATAAATGCCATCGATATTGCGTAAAATGACGTGAATAAAGATGATACGAGATAATTGATGGCCAATATTTTGTAAACAACAGCTATTGAAACAGTAGACAAGAATATTTTTACACTCAATAACACAATAAAGATCGTGTTGTTTGCTTTGTCGGCGTTCAAGTCTTTAGATGTGACAACAATTTGCACAATTGATTCAATGATCACAATCAGTGATATAATAATTGACGAAACTCTGATAAACGCAAAATTACTGTTTTGAGCCATTTGTGACTTTTGAATAAATGCCAGCAAATCAATTGAATTTGAATTTTTATAAAATAGTTAATGCTTTAAATGATTCAAATGAATTGAAAAATATTGCATTTCTTTTCAAATAAGATTCTTCTTTAAGATAAGTTAACTTTTTATTGTTTAAGTAATTATGCAATTAACTGATGGCTAAATCAATTTTACAAAAAATGTATAAAAATATTATTTCCAGATTTAATTAAATTTCAACTACAGATAAAATAAAAGTTGATAACAATTTAATAATAAAAACTTAATAAATAATTAAGTTTTTTGAATTTAAAGTTTTTTAATATGTAAAAAAAACTTTGTTATAAACAAAAGTAATACTTCAGAACTAAATTACTGTTAGAGTGGAATCACAAGGTTTGTGTAATAATCCAAATGAACGATCGCTACAGAGTCATCTCATATTTATAAATGTAATTTATTAATCCTCTCTATTGTGATAAATATAATTGATAAAATTATTGCGCAAATCACAAGACAGTAAAGATAATAACTATATTGACGAATATTGGTTAAATGATTTTTTGAATTTTAAAAGTTTGTTTCAACCGCTAACAGCCTGGACCTCGTCATATCAATCGTCGTGTGTCTATCGATCATAGTCTATGATTTGTTGCCGAGAGACTCGTGAATAAGAGCTGAATGTCATGACCAGTCATGTATTGAAAAACAGTTTCACTGAATACTTGGCTGTATGAATAGAATTGAACTGAATTGAATTGAATTGAACTGAATTAAAGACTGACTGACTGTAAACTGACTTAAAACAAAATGCTTAACCTATTGGCTTAAATCTGCTTTAATGAGAACGATTCGAGATAATTGGCACGTTATGACGACAGCCATACTCATTGAGCAATTGATATGTCTAGACGTGAACTACATCTGATACAAGTGAAGCATATTTTGTTTTTAACCGATGATCAAATTTGTTACATTAATTTAAACTTATACTTTTAAATCGATAAACTTATAAAAATTATAATTTTTTGTAACCATCTTTAACTTTACTTCAAGATTAGCATATGTGCTAATTATTAAAATATATTTTCCGTTAACTTAAGTTTTATGATTCTCAAGAATGTAAAATTAAATGCAGTTCAATGCAATGTTTACATTAGTGAAACATTATTCTTATGGCAGGGACTCGTAAAATGTGTTCACAATACCGAAATTTTCACTTTAAAGGTATTCACTATACTGACGATTATTAATAATGTTAAAGCATAGTAGTTCAATCAGGGATTTAAAAGTCGTTCACAATTCTATAAAGTTCACTATAAAGATATTCAGTATATTGAATTTATACTGTATTTACAGTCAACGATGGATTTTATGTACGGCATAATTTCGAAAAATTTGTACATAAAATCCAAATTTACATAAAACTAAATGTTACTTTATATTAGTTTTAATTAATTTAAGAATTTTGGTTTTTTAAATTTGGTACATAAAACCCAATTGTACACAAAATCAGGTGTACATAAAACCCAGCTTTGAGTGTATTTTTAAAATCAATTTATAGTTTGACTAATGAAGCAAATTTCAAAAAATTCGTAAAAATATTTTCCAAAATTTAATTTAATTTATTTAGATTTGTAATTCAAATTTGTGCACTAATAAATTAGTTCACAATAGTTAGTAAAGAGTAAAATTTTACAAATTGTAAAAACGATGTTATATTTTTAATATGAATAATCAATTGTAAGAAAAAATTATAGAAATTATCGCTATTAAGAACTTGAATATAAAGAAAATTTATTAATAAGATTTATTTTAAGAACAACTTTTTAATTTTATTGCATCTGAAATGAAACTTTAAATTATTATGTATATATAATAAATACTAAAATGTAAATGTAGCATAAGATGTAAATGTAGATAAATATAATAATGTTGATGAGTTGCAAATCTGGATCATAAATAAAATATTAATGCATATAAAGTATTGCTCAGAATCTAGAAATAATTAGATCATGTTATTAGTCCACTAAAATTATTTTTAGCATAAGAAATTGGCAAAAATACATTAAATTTAATTTTAGAAAATCAATAAATTTTATCATTAAATAATAAGTTATACAGTATTATAAAAATTAGAATTTCTCATCATTAGCCGAATTTGATAGCTAAATATAAAACTATTTAAAGATCAAAAGTATAAATTGCCAAATTTGTACAAAAAATAACTTTGTATTATTCCAGCATTAATTATATTAACAAAATTAAAACTAGCGTTAAAAATAGGGTGCAGTATATCTTTGCCAAACTTACAAAAGTGTAATTTGTTTAATTAGTGATACTGTATCTGTTAGACAGACAATAAAAATGCTTAACAAGCATATTAAGCTCACTCCGCAACCATAGAATCAAACCAAAAACTATATTCCGACTGTCAATTCGCGACCTTTAGGTTAATGTCAAACCCTATTTACATATTATGACGAACTCAAACAAATTAAGCATTAAGCTAGAAGTGATTTGGCGTGAGTATCTTCGATTTGATTCGTGTTGGTCAGTGTTAGCCGTTTGGATCGACTTCTGCGTCGCCGAAACAGTTTACAGCAATAGCAAGCAACGCAACAGACGAGTGCCAGCAGGAAGAGTACGGCCACCGCTATGCAGAACAGCAGCAATATCTGAGTGATTGTCATACACGAGTAGTAGTTATAATCCTTGCAATCGTCGGACGAGACAGCTTTGTCGATGTGGTCGATCACACTCGTCGCCACTTTTTCCACATTTTGAGTGCACTCCTTTGCGGCCACTTTTTTAATGCAGTCTCTTAGCGCCACAAATGCGCAGCACATGTACTGTGAAAGTAAAGTTTTTTATATATTTATTTACATATTAATTTGATAGCATTTAAAACTAAATTAAAGAAAATTTCAAAACATTCTCATTAAGAATAACGAATAAAGTATGTAAAGTAAAACCTTAACGTCGTTTTCTCCATCAGGCCTGGACTCGAGTTTGGTGTCGAAGCGAGCGATGCACTTATAAGACTTACGAGCCACAGATGGCAAACACGCGGTGCCGCCGATCGTGTCACCGAAATCATCTAAATTGCTCATAAACTGATCCCATTTGGAAACACAAGTGACTGAACTGACCGAATACGCAATTAAAAAGAAGTTCGCTATCAATAGTAAATAGCTGCACATTTTTTTTATAGCGAGAGACGAAATTTTTTGAGTGGCATGAAAACTAGATTAGATATTTCTATTGCTAATGAAATACAACCCAAACGAAACTTAAATGATGCGAACCTTCTGGTGTACAGTATGTTAGACTAATAATTCTCATGAAAAAACAGTCAAAGTCATTCATTATATCAAAAGATAAGATATGTTTATATAAGTCGAGTGTTAAAATATATAACATACATATGCCTTCAAGTTTTTATATGCTATATTTCGTTATGGATGTTAAAGTCTTGTCAACTTAGTTCTTACCATTAAAATCATTTGGGCGTCAATATCATAAAACTAATGTTATATTTGAATGAAATTATTGAGTCGTGAATATGAATTCAAATAAGTACTGCATTTAATGAATTGATGGTATTTTAAGGCACGTTTTAAACTAACTCATTACATATACTTATGTATTTCAGCGAGACTTTCAATTAGAGTTTATATCTCAGTCAGAATATTAATTGATTAGATTTTACTACAAAAATACTTAAACATTTCTTTAACCGTTAACCCTAACACTTATTTATCAAATTTAATTTTAAAGTCAAATATTAAATTTACTTATGATTATACTATAATAATAATAATACTAATGAAAAATAATTTTTTTAACTTTTATCTTTAGAACATCAGTTGTTAAATGCAATATAAAAATATGTAATACATTAGATATAATTAGAATAAATATTTAATTAGATAGATCACCGAAATTATCCACAAATCTCGATTCAATTTTGAAATTCGTTATAATTTTCTAGTATTTGTTAATATACTACACTAAAAAATTTAAAAGCCATTTTTATTTACTTTTTGTTGTATTTTTATTTACTTTTAGCTATTAATTTATTACATGTATATCTATTATAAACTATCGATAACGTTATAATGATTTAAAAACTTCATCAAATCTCTGCGTTTCCTTCATTATTTTCCCGTAAGGCTAATACTGAAATAATAGTGTTGACTTTAGCGCCGAAATGCTGATTATGTCTATTTTCTGTACATATGCCTTGAAGTTTTTTTATGCTTATATTTTGTTTTGGCTGTTAAAGTCTTGTCAACTTAGTTCTTACCATTAAAATAATTTTGGCGTCAAAATAATAAAACTAATGTTACTTTAGATGTTTGTGTATATATATAATTTATGTATATATTTAAAAATTGAGAAACGTCACGCCAATATAAGTAGTATTTTCTTTAAAATTTCAAAAAATTACACTTTTCTCGTAAGCATTTCATTAAACTTAAGAAAAACACTTTATTATTAGCATTCTATGTCATATTTCCTGTCGCAATAACTTTTTTGTGTCGGCTAAACATATTTTCTCTTGCAGTTACAATTCAACATACTGTAGGCGTTGTGAGTAATAAAGAAGTTATTAATAAACGAAATAATAGACGAAAATAAATTCGATTGTTATTTACACAGAAGAAAATATGGGATAAAAGAGTGTTATCTTCTCTCCATCTCTGGTTATCTTTCTCTTCCCACTTCTAGATTTGAATCGTACGTCTCATTCTCTCACACACAAAGGCACTGAAAGTGTCGGCTCGTTATATACTTTATCATAATTGATGTCCAAATGAAGTGCCAAAAGGAATGTGCAAAGAGAAGACAAAAAGAAACAATAGCTGGTGTCCACAAATCATGAGTCCATTTAAGTCCATATATAGGAAGACAAGTGAGAGAACGCGCAAACACAAGCACACAACAGCAGTGGATTCTGGCTAATTGTTGTCTCCATTCAAAGCAGAGAGAATAGCGTCGTTATGGTGGCCAAGACAGTGGTAAACACGAATTGCAACGATCTGTCTCGACACGCGTTACCCGACTCGTAGCCTACAGAGGTTGCGAAACTGAATAAATCGCTTTTAGTGGCACCAAATTCGTTCTGTGCCTCCAAATAGATATCATACGACGTCAATCGCGTCAAGTTGTCGATAGTAAAACTCTGACTTCTGGTCACTCTGTTGTGCTCCTTGTTTTGGTGGTTTGGCTCGATTGGAATAATGCGCCACTCGGAGCGTCGCTCGCCGTTGTATGACATATCGCTATCATCGTCGGCGCGTATTCTCAGTGTGTAGCTATGAATAGGAGTGTCAGAGTCGATGTGCCAAAACAATTCGTATGTCGTCTCTTTGTTTCCGACGGGAGCGGACGTGAAGCGCGGTGTCGACGGTCTTCGAGTCAGATCTATTGTTTTGCTAGTCTGGCCCCACGTATTATTCGCTAAACAATTATATTCGCTGAAATCCTCGTTATTATTAATGGTAACAGTTATAGTGGAAGTCTCGTTATTTGACGAAAGCCTATACGGAAGCGTTATTTCTCGACCGCGTTTAGTCCACACCATAAGTGGCAGTGGTTGGGCGAGTACTTGACATGAAATGTTGGCCGTCATACCGATCCAGCTGTGTATCACTCTATCCTGAACTGTAATTTCAGGCGCGTACTCGACTTGAACGCTAAACTGCTGCGAATTCTCGCCGATTTGGTTTTCGGCAATGCATTCGTAAACGCCTGAGTGCTGCGCTTCGGCTCTTCGGATGACGAACTCGCTGTTACTGTTTCGGTATTCGACATTGAATGGAGTTTTGCCGTTCACTTTTCTCCATGTAATTCTGGTCGGCATTCCTCCTCCTCCTCCTCCCCCTCCTCCTCCTCCATGGTTCACATTGCAAGCCAATCGCATCATTTCATTCTTCTTCACTCTAAGCTCGCCGTTTTCTGGAAGCCTTTGGATTTGCGGTACGGATAGAAATTTAATCACGTAAACAATTTCTCGCGGAGGGTTCGTACTTATTTGGCAGCTATACTCTCCGGACATATCGCTCTGAATGCCTCTAATGGTGAGCGCCTGACTGGTAAGCGAATAGCGTTCGTCCCGATTAATACGGAGATTGCCGGCGAACAGAACTTGAGTCCGGTTTAATTTCCACAGAATTATAAATTCGCCTAAAAATAATCGAAACAAAAAGAAATTGAGTTTTGAGAGACACGAAACGAGAACGAAGTGCAGAAATGGTTGGCTGCGATCGCTCGGCAATCGCTTTCAATACTGATGCCCACCTAAATCCTCGACGAGACACTCCAATTCGCTGCTCTCTCCTTCCCTCAGCTCACGAACTCCGCCTCGACTAACGAATCGCGGATTATTGGTAGCGATGCTCTCCTTTCGGTTCTCTTCGCTGTTTTCCGCGGCGGTCAGCGTTGGCAGGAATAGCGCGCTCAACAAAATCAGTCCCCAATCGCACCACATTTTTTAAACTTTAACAAAATGCCAATATTTTTTATTTAACTTAAGTGTTGGCTTCGATGGCAAACTCGGCTACAATTCTTCAATTCTTTCTCACAAACCAAACAATGATATTACTATTTGTAACGATGCGAACATAAATTAGGCATCATTTTAGCGATGCGCTGAACGCGAACGAGTAAAGCGAACAGCGTTTGCCATACAAGAGGAGTACGGGTTAAGAGAGACTCAGGCTCTCAGAGATAGAGATGCGAAGCACACGCATAGCAGACGCGCGTAGAGAGAGAGAGAGAGAGAGAGAGGAGAGAGGGGAGAGAGAGAGACGAGAGAGGAGAGAGAGGGGAGAGAGAGAGGAGAGAGGGGGAGAGAGACTCGCACTCACTCACACTCACATACACTGCACAGCACAAGTTATATTTGAATGAAATAATTGAGTCGTGAATATGAATTCAAATAAGTACTGCATATAATGAATTGATGGTAAACATTAAACGTTGTACGTTTTAAACTAACTCTAACTAACTCTAAACTAAAACTATATATATATATAATAATAATAATACTAATGAAAAATAATTTTTTAAAACTTTTATCTTTAGAACATCAGTTGTTAAATGCAATATAAAAATATGTAATACATTAGATATAATTAGAATAAATATTTAATTAGATAGATCACCGAAATTATCCACAAATCTCGATTCAATTTTGAAATTCGTTATAATTTTCTAGTATTTGTTAATATACTACACTAAAACATTTAAAAGCCATTTTTATTTACTTTTTGTTGTATAAAAAACTTTTAGCTATTAATTCATTATATCTATTAAAAACTATAATGATTTAAAAACTTCATCAAATTTCTGCGTTTCCATTATTCATTATTCTCCCGTAAGGCTAATACTGAAATAATAGTGTTGACTTTAGCACCGAAATGCTGATTATGTCTATTTTCGCGGGCTATTAGACGCTGAAGTCGTGTCAATTTATTATCTGTCGAATCTATATCTAATTCGCTATCATCTTCAAGCTCGCTATCGCTGCTGACGTCGATGACATTGTCGACGGGCAGTGACAATATATCCAAAGCTGTTTCGCAAATTGATGGCTCCAATACATCGCTGAGACGTTTGGTGAATTCCTTTGATTGAGCCATTTCGTGGTCGATCAATACTCTCAAATTACTTAACGAATTGGATTCGCTTTCATTTTCGGATTTTTTTCTTTTAACAAACTTTTCGGCTGATAAATCAGGCGAAGAAATAGAATTAGCTCTTTTCATATGCGGCTCATTAGAAATGAAAGATCGTCTCCAAGAAGGCGGCGATAAACTCCAATTGGGAGCAGCGGGAAATTCATTTTTATAATATTGGTATCGTTTTCGTTTTAAATAGAAAGTTCTCCACTTAGCGTAATATTTAGTGAGAATTCGCGCCAATCTTTTCTGACGAAACTGCTCGACGAGTAACTCTTTTTCGTTATTCGCTTTCGAATAAACACTTTCGGTCACATATTCCACAAATGTTTTGACCGACTCGTTGATCAAATCATCGCAAACCAATTGACTCTGAGTGTCGATCATTTCATTGTAACAATTTTGATAAATCTCTTTCGATAAGCTTTTCGTCTGCTCCTCTACTTCTTTGCGAATAATATCGTCGTTAATCTCGTGCGAAACCCGCTCCACAATCAATTGCTTTTCGATGAGAGCTTTCTCTCTCTGACGCATAATTTCAATCTCTTGTCTCATAACAACATTCGCACAGTCAGTGATCAAATCATTAGTTATATCTAAAAATATACTAGAAAACAGTTCAATAGATAGCTCGTTAAAGCATCTCGAAGTAAAAATTTCTTCGCTGCAAATGTCATAAAGTAGTTCATATATTACAATACTAACTAAATCACTCCAAACCAAATTAAAGAACTCTTCGGACAGCTCTTCTGTCTGAACTATAGGAGTCACATAAGGTTGCTTTGCCGGCAATTGAGAACTCAAGTCATCCGGAACTGAAGAGAAGTCACGAAATTTGTTTTTTCTAGTAGTCATTGCGAAACCAATTTTGAAATCATTAGACTCGTTAACGCCATTATTATTCCAACAACTCGTTTGCTGATCCAACGCGTGATAGGCATCGATTTTAAGAAAGCCATCCAAATCGAAGCTGTTGTGAAGAGTTGTGGCTTGAAATGTAGAAATAGCGTGCGAATGTCCACTAATTATTTGGCCGAGACTGACGTTACGTTTATTTTCAACAAACCGATGAGATCTGCTAATAGTCAAATCAGTCTCACAGTTGTCGCCACGAATCAAATATAATGTCTCAATACTAGATTCCAGACCAATCGTATTACAAAACTGATGCGCATCGGTATGGCTTTCAAAGCAAAGCTGATCGACGAGCAAAGTAATTGGATATTCCTGTACGTTCGATGAATTTGAGGTAAAAGACTTTCTTAAAACGCTAAACGCTTGAAGCCTAACGCGATTGAAATATCGATGAAGAATACAAGAGATTAAATAGTCGCTACTTTTAACTAAATTGAAAAATTTTATATAATTATGAGAATGATATGCGAGATAAACTTGAATAGCAAAACGAAACTGAGATGAGTCGCGAATTTCTCTACGAAATCGTTTCAATTCGAGTAATTTCTTTCCGCCGTCGTCTAAATTAATTAGTATTTCATATGCTCTGAATTCTGCTTCGTTTGCGCAGTAAATGCTATGTAAAGATAGATCGCTGTAAAAATCTCTCAGCGATTT
>JAQIYA010000488.1:0-19929 GCA_034699355.1 Microtritia minima
GGGGTCTACATCTGAATTATATAAAAGAGAAAATTCTCCCTAAAAAACTTAAAACTTTGGTGTAAGAGATTGCTTCGTTTACACCAAAGTTTTAATGAACACCAAATAAATATACAAACACAAGCCGAGCGAGTGTTATATTATGATCGAAGACCAAAATGCTCACTACATTCTATGTCCATATTGTTTAATGTTTTATTTCATTTAAATAATTTTGACGAAATAAATTTCTGAATAAATGCAACTTTTGATGATTTTTATTGAGATATTTTATTGGCATATAGTGTTGTGAAAGATCAAGCATTTTGTAAATTGGATTGAATTCCAAGAATAATAAATCATTTAAAAATACTTAAACGTTTGAGAAACGATATAAAAATACTTGTTCGAAGACAAAGAGTTTATAAATTACTTGTTTTACTATTGTAGGATTTTTATAAATAAATGTAAATAAATAAATTATTATTGAGGGTTGAGGTTAAAAGTTAAAGAATTAAGAGTTAAGAGTTTTGATCGCTTAACTTTTTTAAACAGCACACGTAATTCCATGAGTTCAATATTACAAAATAATTATAATAATAAAATCATATCATTCATTATATTAATCTTAAATATTGTTATATTACAATTGTCGAGTTATTTGAAGCAGAATACAAAAAGCGTCCATTTCTTGTGATAATATGGTTGGTGAGCATATTGTTGTATAGGACAGGAATGGATCATTGATGTCATGCGCGCATAAATAGCAAATCTTGAGTTGCATTTATTGTTTATAAATTGTTTAAAAAATTGATATTAATAAGCATTAAATTTGTTCATTTATTTTCCATAATCATAGACACTGTCTCTAATGCTTGCCAAATCACTTTCTATAATTTAATTTTTTCATATGTAATTTCATTAAAATAAACTGCGCTGAAGTAATCCAACAAAGTTCACATAACTTATTAAGTATTCAAATCTAATAAACATTATAAAAGTGAAAAACGAAATTCAAACTTTATTTACTCTTTATTTAGCAATTTATTGTTGAGTCAAAATTTGAATTATATGAAAATAATATTTATTTTCATATCCATAAGTGTTGTCGCCTGAAAAGTTAAACTTTTCTTAAAATAAAGTTAATTTAAAAGTTTTGATTACATTTTGTAGGAAATTTATTAAACTTTACACTGCAATTATATTTATTTCGATAAAACAAAAGATTAAAATTTTATTTATTATGAACTCAAGTAATGTTTTGGAAAGAGCTTTGCATTTTCATATAATGACTGTAAAAAAATATTTTTTTTATTTGGAAAGTTTTTCCAAAGTTATACAAACATTACATAACCGTTAATCTTGAATAATTGCCGCTGAAGTTGAGTTCACAGCATTTTTGGCCATTATTAATATATTTTTTTTCTGTTAAATGCAAACTCTTAACATTTGTGCTGATTTTCGACTCTTATTTTCAAAATAACGTTAAATAACTTTTTAAAACTTTTTACCAACTTATAGTAGTGACCATCTTAAAGACATTTTTTAAAATAAAATTTTGTTGAATTTTCAGACTACAGAATTATTATGAAAATGCCAAACTTTTTTCAAAATATTAGTATACTTCATAATCAAAATTTTAATCGTTTGTCGTATCGAAATAAATTTAATTGCATTGTAAAGCTTAAAAGTTTAAGTAAATTTCCAATATGTATTCAAAAATTTAAAATTATCTTTATTTTAAGGAAAGTTACGTGCGTTTAACTTTTCAGACGACAACACTATTCACTGATCACTCTATTATATAATTAAAATTTAGGCTCAACAATAAATTAAACGAGTCTCTAACTTCTACTACAGTACAGCAGTAATAATATAATGTTAAATTCATTAAATAAATTCATATAAAGTGCACTTTCTTTAGAAAACGCTTCAAATGAGAAAAGTTTTGAAACAAAGAGTAACATGTGAGCCGACTTCTCACGTTTTAAACTATTCTCTTAGCAATTGAAAAAACTTCGAGAAAATTTTTGGACATAAGTTTAGGTACGGGTCTGAAATGTTGGAGTCGTTAAAGCTCTCAATAATTTTTTTCATTTGTTGGTCTAGATTTTAAAGCAATGAAGTATTAAAATTGTTAATTAGAAAAGGTTTTCGAAAGCACATCAAACATCGAAAATAATATGAATGCAAACAAATCATAATTAAAGCAATTTATTCAATAATTAGTTAAACTAATAGCAAAGTTATTTCGTTTCGTCTTTCGTCTCCTTCTTTCCTCCTCGTATGCGTCCAGTTCTTCGGGCGGCGATGAGACCCACTTTACGGCCAGCACTGGCGTCACGCCTAACAGTGGACGCTTTACCGATGTGTTGATGATTACCGCCGCCGTGCGGGTGTTCGACCGGATTCATGGCAACACCGCGTACTTTCGGCCAACAGTTGCGCTTCGCTTTGTATTTATGATAAGCGCGTCCAGCCTTCAGAATGGGTTTGTCTATTCTTCCGCCTCCGGCTATGATTCCGACCATCGCTCTGTTGGTCGACGGCACCACTTTCTTCGAGCCCGACGGAAGCTTGACTCGCGTCTTGCGAGTGTCGGGATTGTGTGAGATGACGGTCGCGTAATTGCCGGACGCGCGCGCCAAACGTCCGCGATCTCCAGCCTATCGGACACAACGCTCAGCGAACGCACTCAAACATCGCTGACAAACCTTTTCCTCGAGATTGCAGACAATGGTTCCCTCAGGCATACCGCCGATCGGCAACACGTTTCCGATCTGAAGCGTCGCCTTCTTTCCGCAGTAAACGAATTGGCCTGCAATGCAAACGTGCGTCAAACGGGGTCACAGTTGACAAACAGTTCACGAGTGTCAAACCTGTGTACATGCCCTCCGCAGCCAAGAAGAGCTCTTTCCTCAGTTTGTAGCGGTACGGGTCGCGGAAGACGAGTCTGGCGAGCGGCGCACCCCTTCCCGGGTCGTGAACGATCTCTTTGATGACGCCCTTTATATAGCCATTCCTTTCGGCGAAATCGATTTGCCTGAACTTGGGCTCACCCTTTCGGTGTTTGTTGTGACTCTTAAACACAGATCCCGCGCCCTTTCGCTGACTTCGGATCACTCGTCCCATTATTGGCGTTCAGACACGTGTCGATCGATGCGGGAAAAGGAAGTCCACTTCTCCTCTAACTCTACATATATTACGTGCGAATTACCATATTTTCACTTTTTTCTATACATTTTATTTTTTAATTCGTCATAATTTGAAAATTAAATATTTTATTTGCATATAATTGATTATTACTGTAATCAATGCTTTAAAAATTTGTGTTTAGCTTAAACACAAAATTAAATTGGAATAATTAACTATTGTTTTATTATTCAAATATAAGAAAACATAGTATAAACATATAAACTATCAAACTATAAACAATTTCAAAAATAATTTACCTTATAATACCTTACCTTATTGTAATAATTAGTTTTAAAATAATTTATATTAAATAAATAAAAGTAAATCTAATGTGATCTCTGCTATTGTTTGACCTGATATTTGATTAAAATAAGTGAGACCTTACTTTAATTGACCACTTTTTATCTGAAACCTTTTTATTCAAATAAGATTAATTTTTTAAATATGTTTTCCACATAATTTCACATAATTTCACATAATTTCACATAATTTAAATAAAATTTAATTAAAAAAATTATGCAATAATAAATTATTTTTTATGGAAATGTGATGGATTGGGACGAGATTTGAGAATTTTATATTAATAGAGTTTATAATATTGCAGTTAATTAACGATTATTAATAAAGAATATTTATTAAAAGAATATTTATTGACTTTCAAAACTTTTTATTTTAAAATTTGTAACTTTTACAGTTAATTTCATAACTAAAGCGAAAGAACATCCGCTTCGCTATGCTTATCAAAATAATAAGTTTGAGTTGAGTTAAGCCTCAATTAAACATTTGCACATAATGTGCAACACATTTATATGCGATGCGCTCTCAACGCACTCTTCATATGATTAGTATGACTAATATGTACGCGCAATGCGGACAGAAATGACTCGTCATTTATGAAATCGCGCCCAACAATAGGTCGCATCGCTTGGAAGCCATTTTGTTTTATTATCGAGTCTTCAAACGTTTGAAGTTATGAACGATTTCTCAAAAAATAATGAATTTTCGTCACGTCTGGACCATCAGGTGAGCCGAAACCGCATTTAACGCACAGAGACATGAACGCCGTGATTGCCGTGCAGTTATCTGGACTAGACCTGAACAGTGGGCCGCACGCGTCCGCCAAATACATTCCGCCACATCTGCGCCACCAGTCGAGAGATGCCCCGCGAGACGCGCCCATTGAACAGATAGACCACAAGAAGAACCACAACTTTCAGGCTTCTCGTGGCGCTCAACGAAGTAAGCGATGCTTTGTTTGCGCTGATTGTGTGCTAACAGTGTTTCAATGCAGACAACAATAGGGACAGCAGAGACAACAATAGAGGCCAACAGTTGCGAAACAGTCAACAGTCAACTCCGCAGTCGGTCTCGGCTTTCGCGAACAATTCGTTCGAAAGAGGTTCGTATGAGAGAGAGTGTGCGCTGAGTTAACGAACCGTTCGAATGTCGAAATGCAGGCAATTATCAGAACAACTTTCAAAGTTTTCAAAGAGGAAGGAAAGCGAACAACTCTGAGCCGCGATCGGCGGTCCCGCAGCAGTACTACGGCTCGCGATCCAACTCGGATCGCGACAGCAATTGGCGCGATCCCGACGCCCCCAAGAGTATTGAGGCGGTCGAGTCGTGGGACCACTTGTCCGGCGGGGGCCACAAACGCAACGACTACAGAGAGCGCGCCGCCTATCACGACGACTGGGCCACACCTCTCGACCAGAATGAGGCGCAGGAGAAGTTCCTCTTTTCGAGCGGACACACCGGCATTAACTTCGATAAGTACGAAGACATACCTGTGGAGGTGAGTCAGCACTCAGTTATCATTGTTTGGCGTTGTTTTCATTGTTTGCCTAACGTCTGCCTTCAGGCGACTGGTGTCGACTGTCCCGATCACATCGAGTCTTTCGACGACAAGAACTTGACCCTCACGAGCATCATAGAAGGTAACGTGAAATTAGCGCAATACAGTCGTCCCACTCCTGTGCAGAAGTACGCCATTCCAATCATTTTGGGAAAACGCGATTTGATGGCATGCGCTCAAACTGGTTCCGGAAAGACGGCCGCATTCTTGCTCCCAATATTGAATCAAATCTTCGAAAACGGACCGCCGAAGAGCTTCCCTCTTCACCGTCCGGGCTCTAAAGTGAAACAGTATCCGTTAGCTCTCATTTTGTCGCCCACTCGTGAATTGGCGCTTCAGATATACGACGAGGCGTGCAAATTCTCTTACCGCTCGAGAGTGCGTCCATGTGTGGTCTACGGCGGCGCCGATCCTGTCCAGCAAATGAAGGATTTGGACAGAGGATGTCAGCTTTTGGTGGCCACTCCAGGTTTGCCTCCCATTTGTTTCTGTTGTGAACATAAGTTCTAATTGTCATGTTTAGGTCGATTGGTTGATATGACTGAAAGAGGAAAAGTAAGCCTAGAAATGGTTCGTTATTTGGTTCTCGATGAGGCCGATCGGATGCTGGACATGGGATTTGAACCACAAATACGTCGCATAGTATTAGAAGACAATATGCCGCGAACTGGTGAACGCCAAACATTAATGTTTTCGGCAACTTTTCCAAAAAAAGTTCAAGAATTAGCTCGTAATTTTCTCGATAATTATATATTTCTGGCCGTCGGTCGTGTTGGCAGTACTTCCGAAAATATTACTCAAAAAATTGTTTGGGTTGAAGAAGCGGACAAGCGTTCGTTTCTTTTAGATTTATTGAACGCCGCCGGCCTTAAGAGCCACAATCCTCGTGAGTTGTATTTCTATTTTACATGAGTTGCATACTATTTATATGATGATATTATATGACACTTGAAAGCTGATGTTTTTTGTGGAAATTTATTTTTACTGATACAACATTTTATTCTTAGTAGTATTATAATGAATAATATAAACCATTATTATTATTATTAAATGATTGTGAACATCATTTATAGCTCCCGACTCTTTAACATTGGTATTCGTTGAAACGAAAAAAGGTGCGGACGCTCTCGAAACTTATTTGGAAAGAGAGGGCTATCCTGTGACTAGCATTCATGGCGATCGTTCCCAACGTGAACGTGAGGATGCGTTGAATTCGTTCCGAACTGGAAGAACACCGATTCTCGTGGCAACTGCTGTCGCCGCTCGTGGTCTCGATATACCAAACGTTAAGCATGTGATTAACTTTGATTTGCCGAGTGATATAGAAGAGTATGTGCATCGAATTGGGCGAACTGGTAGAGTCGGAAATTTAGGATTAGCCACTTCTTTCTTCAACGACAAAAACCGCAATATGGCTGTAGATCTCTGCGAGTTAGTTAACGAGACCAAACAAGAACAGCCCGCATGGCTCGCGACTGTTGCTAAAGAGGTTCACAGCGAACAGCGAACAAATAGTCAGCGAAAATACGGCAACAATTCTAAGAGGTATTATTGTTTGAACCGTGTTTTTAATTCTTTTATGTGGCTTTAACTGCAATTATAGTACAATTTTTAAAAAAAGCTAGTGAAAGAGTGAAAGAATAGTGAAAAATAACCGGTTTCACTAGCTTTATAAAAAAAATGTACTCGTTATTGAGTTTTTTTATTGATTAAAAACTTTGGATAATTGAGAAGATATAGGTTTTTAAGATTACTCTGAATAATTAATTCAGAAATTTTAAGCAGTATTATATTATAGTAAAATAGAATGCAAAATAAAGCTTAATTAGTGAGCTGGTCGTGACGGCCGTATTGACATGCCCTCCTCTCCCAAAGCAGATACGGTGCCGGTGGATTTGGTTCTCGCGATTATCGACAGTTCGAACGCGGAAATACTCAGCAACAGCGGAACATATCGTCGCGACCAACAAACGGACCAAACTATGGACAAACAATAGCACAAAGCGGTGGTTATTCTAATTACCCGAACACAGGTATGCCTAACTTTATGGTAGCACTTCGTGGTGGCTCTTATGGAGGAAATTATAATTCTGGTCCAACTGTTGACTGGTGGGGCAACTAATTTATTATACATACAACAGTCATTTAGGTTTTATCACATTTAATAGAAATATATCTGGAGGTCAATTAAGGTCACAAATAAATTAAATAAACATTAAAATATTTCATTCCATTTGAATCTCAAGATATTCTAATTATTATATTATTGCTATTATATTATCTCTTTATTTGAATACTGTAGTAATTATTAAATAACCACTTAATGACTGTTGTTTTAAGTGTTTAACTTTTCTTTTATTATTATTATTATATTAATTGTTATAGCTTTAGTAATTTCAAATATTTTCAATAGCTTTAAATTAATTGCTGAAAATATTTGGGGCTTATTTGTGTCTAAAATTTATGAAACGGTCTTAACATACGGTATATAATAATTGTTCACTCGATGATCAAAATGTATGGAAAGACAATATTTATTTGAAAAGCTCTGTTTGCAGATGGCATTCTTAAGGCTTAACACAAATTAATCGCATTTCTGTGATTGAATTGAATAATTTGAAAGTTTGTAGCGCAGAGACCTTTCTTTGAGAGATGCTTGGGTTTGGACTGGGGTTTCAAAGATGGTATAACTGATGGTTTAACTGATCATTTTACTTCCAAAATGATATCATTGCATCGCTGTTCATTCAAATTCTTGTTAATTTCTAGTCTATATTAATGTATAAATTATTATTTAATGTAAATATTTATAAATAACTTTTCACGCGTCCAAACAAACCATTTCCTAAATATTTATGTCATTATTATTGTGATCTCTTCTCGATTCTATTGATGTAAAAAATGTTTGTATAAATGATTGATTTCGCTGTTCTTAAAACAAAAACAATAACTGATTTAGTGGTGCCTTATATTGATGGCAGTGATGGCAGCGATGCATTGCATTGCAATTTTGAGCTTTTGATTGTCTCATCACTTATTATTATTAGTTAACAAAAGTGCTCATTAATAATGAATGTGATAAAACAATTTACTTAACAATTGGCAAACTTTATCCGCGAAAACAAAATAATTTCTATCTCTAGTCGCATATCTGTGAACGCAAAGTAATTCATTTTCCACTAAATTTTAATGAGAGGTCTCTGCTTTAACAGTAATTGTAATATATATTCATTTCTCAGACCATTCTTTGTATACCTGTATAAACACTAGAGAATGCCATTCGCCGGAATTAAAGCCAATTTTGATGTAATTCATATTTATTGATTAAATAATTAATAACAAGTAATCAATTAATAACTTTTTAATAAAGTGTCGCTTATCTTTTTATTCAATTATTTATACATGTATGCTATCGTAACGAATGAGGACTGAGTTGAGTGAGTGCGTCAATCAGTGGGAATTAACCCAAAGGCGGACACGACTGTATAAGGCTTTTCGCCATTATAGCAAAAAACAGTTTATTTCAAACTTTGGCACAACAATAGTATGAGATCATCACATCTTAATCAACAATAAAAATAACATCATCTTAATCTTATAGTTTCTATTCCTAATATATGTCTAATATTATCGTCCAAATGTACAAAATCGACGTTCAAATAACAATCGCTTTGATTCGACGAGTCCTTGTCGTGTCGAAACGTCGTCAACAATTGCCTAATTATTGATTTGTTTTCGAATTCATGTCTAGGAATGGACACTATTTCGATATTTGAATATTTCTTAATGAATTCTTCTTTGGAAAGACCAGTCCTTCGTAATACATCAGATAGTATTAAGAAGTTGTTTGACCTGTTATTATAGTTAATCTGTTCAGTTATACTGAATAACAATTTTTTTTGAAAAAAAACTTACGCTTTGGAACGGGATTTCGGTAAACGATATGTCGGATCGAATGGACTGTCACTGACTTCAAACAGAAAGTCGTCAGACTCTTGTTCGTCTCCGTCGTTCGGCACGCCATCGAAAACATTGAATCCACTCGACACGGACTTGTCTGAGGCGTACATATAATGTTAGCATAAACTGATACTATACTGTATGCATATGAGCGTTGTATGCGATACCTAAACAGAGTGAGGACGCATTGAATTTCCACGCTAATGACTTTTCATTTCGCTCTCCACTCGATATATCACTTAGAAATCCTTTAAATTTAATTAGATTAGCAAATTCATTGCAAAACGATCGCCAATTGACGAGTGCTGACGAGCATACCTTTCAAAAACTGAGTCATGAGCTTGGAATGCGCTAACTTTAATGGTGTCGATCCGGAATAGGTCTGAAATGAAATACCAAATGATAACTGAATGCTTTGAATTAATTGAAGCCAAAAGCAAAACTTACGCTAATATTGGGATCAGCGCCGTATGATAGCAAGAGTCGCACCACTTCTATATGGTTATTCTCTATGGCGTCATGAATAGGCCTGAAATTATTCAAAGTTTTAAATCGTTGTCTACTTTATATGTAATGCTATCATTAATAAAAACACTATCATTTATCATCAAAAAATTTCAATTGTTAGGCATAACATTCGACTCATCAAGCAATTGATTTTCTTGCATACAATTCATAAATACAGCATTAATGCTGGCTTTGCTATTCGCGCAGTTCTACGCTTAAGATATCACATCAAATATGCAGACTTGTTATAACAACTTTTTTTGTTCGGCTCGATATCAAAATTCGCGAAAATATTTTGACTGACTTCATTTGAAATGAGTACGTGCTAACTATTACTAACTATTTTTTTATAAATATAATGCAGTATTATTTGTAAATTGAAATACTAGTCTGTCTTATTAGGCATCGATCGCGTCCGACAGCACACTATATTATTGCATATAAAATTTGAAACTATAGAGCAAACATAAGCACGTGCTCTACTAAATCATTTAATTAATTAGTAATAAAGATTATGGGAGAGAAATCACAACTATTATCCTCTAAATATAATGAAGATTTTTAAACTGCACTCAGTTAGTGGTGAATTGCAAATGGATTTGTTGGGGCATAACTCAAATTGAATTATAGAGGAGATTAGGGCTGACCTGATACCACCGGCGGCACTGGCGTTCACGTCAGCGTTGTGTTGTAAGAGTGCTTTTGCTATTTGCAAATGTCCTCTTGTGCAGCACTCGTGGAGCGGAGTATAGCCTGCGTTATCGCGAGCGTTGATATCACATGTGTTTGCAGTCTCCAAACAGTAATGAACGACATCCTTAAAAGTTTTAAGTTTAACTTTAATACTGTATTTAGATTTTTTCAAATTTATACCAAACACTCGTTTTAATGGCGAATCAAAATTGAAAATTTTTATTTATTTTCAAAAAACAAGAAAAATGTTTTATGTTTTTATGCTTTAAAACGCGAATAAAAAATTAATAAATTTCCGTAATTTCGCGTAAAAATCATAGTCAAAAGTTTTATGATTCAAACTTATGTACAAAATTTTGCATTAATATTAATATATAAAACTAAAAAAGCTCATACGATATGAGTTACTTTTGAAGTGTTTATCAGAACAAACAACTTTTGGCGATAATCGTTATACAAGCCATAATCAGTAATAAAAAACTCGATCGCACACAGAATTGAGGCTGAATTTTTTTAAATTTTGATATATTAAGGAGCGTTTCTAACTTTACAATTTGCGTTAAAAAATGAACATTATTTCGTGTACACAATCTTTAACAATGCTTTGCTATTCGCTTAGTTATACACACATTTGGCCTTAATGTGTAAGCCTTACAAGGTCTGAATGTTTAGATTACGCACAGAAAAGAAAAATTCGTAAAAAATATCTAAATTATTGAATAGAGATTATTGTGTTTGTTTGGAGTGGAAAATATAGTTTGGTTCGATAATTGAATAGAAATCTAAAACGAAAGTACTCTACATTTAAAATCTCGAGAATCAATATGTATTTTGGTGTGAATCGATCGATCGCCACATAATTTATGCTTTTCTGCGTATTGCGAAACAAGTTATAATCATAGTCGACGAGTACGGCAAAGGTGTGACACTTTTGCACCGAAACTCATTACATGTTCGGCACTAATGAGTATTATTGATGCGCTTATTAATTGCTAAACTTATAAAATAATTGTGAAAAAGCAATGTATGCCTACTTTTCGATTGCTTCGAGCGGCGCGATGGAGAAGTGTTTCGCCCAAAGCTTTGTTTACCATAAGGCGTTTGATATCGGCGTTCTGACAACAATTACAGTAATGTCAACAATATATCGATATATTCAATGATTGCATCGTCGCATCCAAACCTTCGAGTGTTGTGCGTCTTCTCTCGTCTCTGCACTTCTATTTTGAGAGCTGTTCGCAGCGCTGTTCACAGCGCCGTTCACGTGATTGGGTCTCGACTTCTTGCGACGGTGAGGATGAATCATGTCTAGTCCTGAGCGGAAACGCCGTCTTCGAACGCCAGTCATTGCCTTCAATCATATGCGATCATATATGATAATAAGCTCGTATACGTAATCACAATCATTACCTTCTTTTGTTTCTTTTTGGAATCGTTTTCTTCAACTTTATCGCTGCTTTTCTTGTTATTTACTTTTGTTTTACTTTTCTTTTTGCTGCTTTTTATTTGTTGCCCATTTTCCTCTTCCTCTCTCAACATTTTCTCCAATAATCTCAATTTTTTCTTCTCTTTAGAATCCATTTTACTCTCGTCAACATTTTTCTTACATTTTCGTTTGGTTTTGGAGGCAAAGCCTAATCGCGAGATAAAAAACAAAAAGTTGTCTAATACTGGTCTAATGCTTATTTAAGTTGGAGTAATACCTGAGTTATTCTGTTTTTTATTCGCTAATAATTCGTTAATACATTGCTTGCTATTCTCTATCAATTAAATATAAAGCAAATAAGTATTTATTGTGGTTTAGAGAGAGTGCGAACTCACGAGATTTTTCGCAATCGTTTGGTTCGCATATTGTTGTTGTGCTGTGATTTTTGATGTCATTGTCGCTCGTATTTCTGGTAACATTAGAGTCCTGTTGACAATAATTGAATATAAGTTATAGTTAAGCATAATATAGAGTCTAAAGCGAAATAAAACGATTATATACGATATATACGATCCTATTTTGCTATATTTTACCCTATATTTAATGCACATCTAATGCGCGTACAGTACAAGTACAGTAGCATAAGAGTATAAGAGCATATAGCATACCCTACCTCTGCACTAATTGTCACGAATTTATCTGAATTGTTTGAATGGTTTGGTGTTTCTAGTTCTTCAAAATGTCTCATCGCCCTCTAATATTCAGAAAAAAAGTAAACCAATCAATAATATTGCAAACAATAAAATATTAACAAACTGTGCTAACATTACGGCAGTTCTAACATTAGTTCTGACATTAGTTCTGACATGAATGCATGGCGCGAGTGGTACGAGCCGTATATGGCCATCATTTGTCGTGTCCTCTAATCATCATTAACTCTAACTATGCAGATATACGGCCAGCACAGACAGCAACGACTGACGGCATTGCGGACATGGCTTATGCATTACGCTCGCGGTTCATGATATCCCCATAGAGTTTGTGCAAATATAGTTTATTATTTAGAGAGTGGGTCACTTGCAATTAATTATTACTGGATGGATAAATTTGATATTCAGTTTTCCCCTAAACCTAATCGTAAATTCCGCTCTAAAGCCTAGTTTTGTATTTCCAGCCTTCACTCCAGTATAGGCAAAGTAAAAATTTCGCATTTACTGCAACTCCGATCTATGCATACGTACTCTTTTTCTCTCGGCTTAAACTGCTTTTCTTTCTTGCATACAGCTCTGTACGGCTCGCAGTGAGTGAGTGGTGGGGAGAGAGAGGAGGGGAGCGCTGATTGAAGCGGCACAACACTGCATACGGCTGTCTACCACTGTATACCACTCTCTACGCCAGCGTTGGCCGTATTCAGCGCTACACTGCTCTCAATGCAACGCACACACTCTCTCTATGGTGTATACGCTGCAGAGAGCATACAGTGCTGTACGCTTTGAACGCTCTCTGACTTTCTAGTTTGAACGCAAAGCTGCTGCTGATAAGGTTTCCCATCAAAAGGGATGGCAGAGTAAAGCATTATTCACTATACAAGACAGGAAAGTCTGTATACTTGAGAGAAATAGAGAAATATGTGAGCGAAATAGGGTTGCCTTCGGGCTAAAGGACACGCGACAAAACGAATACCGAATACGAAAAAATCGATTTATTTGAGGCAAAGTGTCTGAAATGACTCTAATAAGTGTGACAAAGGAAACAATGTCTATCTCTATAGTGCTAATAACGCGTAAGATGTATATATGTATATATGCATACTTGAAGTGCGCGCTCCTCTCTTCCCAGTTCTGACGGGTCTGAAGCGAAAAGGTTCGGCTCATTGCTGGTCCTCTTGATCTTGTCGGCCACGTATCCGTCAGAGTTGACCAGACACTGAAGCATTGACCGCTTGCGTGATTTGCCGGTCGAGGCGTCGCAATAGGAGGACAGCGCCGACAGCGAGATGTGCTTCCTTTCCGGCGACGAGCGTCTGCTCGACACCGACGACGACGACGACGACGAGAGGGATCTGCTCACACTTCGGTGTGTGTGCTTCTGTTTGCATTTCTTTCTCTTCTTCGACTCCTTTCTATGGTCGACCAGTTGTCTGTTTGATTCATGTCTTCGCGCCACTCTCTGTAATTTGCTCTTTAGCTGCGCCGGTAATACGATCGGAACCCAATCTGGAGAGTAAAGAAGAGTAAAGCTAGAGTAATGATCAGAGCCAGTAATGACTGTCTGCAGACCTGGTCCATCGCACTGCACTTCTACTGTTTTAGTCTCCTTCAGTTGACGCTTGTTTTTATCGATTGCAGTCGAGTTGAGATTCTTGGCAACTGAAATGGCAAATAATGGCAAATATGTGTTAAGTCGTAATCCATTGCTCACAAATGTTTACGCTTTAAATATGAAAATGTCTAAATAACGTCTAAATTGGGCTCACCATTGAATGGCAGCAATTTGTAGTCTTTCAATTGTTTGGTTATGTTGGCGTTGCTCTTCACGCTTACAGCGCTTTCTTCGCTGCTTTTTTGTATGAGCTTTGTATCAAACTTAGGCTCGTTCTGATCAAACAACTCTTGTTTATGCGCTCCTTTGCCGCCTCCAAAGTTTGATTTAAATTGTGATAATTTAATTTCATTAGTCTGTTGTAGTTGTGTTGTGTTGTTGTGGACGCTTTGTTGTGCCGGTAAGTGATGGACATTTGCATTGAGGCTGGCATTGAGGTTCGCAGTGATGTTTGCTGTGATGTTTGCAGTGATGTTCGCATTGATGTTTGTATTGATGTTGGTATTGATGCTGCCAATGATGGTTGCGTTGGATGTTGTTATCGGCGAGTTATTATTGTATGATCCTTCACAACCACTATTTCCAGTTTGATTTTGTTCACTGTTGGCTCGAATAGCTTGCGGTGCTTTTGTTCTTTCCATAATTGCATTGCTTTCAACATTATTATTATACGCTGTCGAAAGTGGTGGTGCGCTCGCATACGCAGCTGAAGTGGTCGTCGCCGCTCTCACTCCACTCGTTTTCGTTTCATCTGACCGAATACACCGAATCATATGCATATTAGCACTGACTTTACACTCGCTTTACTCTTACTTACACCTATGTTAGGCCTACATTTTGACAATAACTAAATAAATCAAAATACCTTTATTGCCATTGAAAAGCTGAAGCCAGGCTTTGCTGTTCAGTTCTGTGTTCTCCTCATTAATAGTGATCACTTCTTTTGTTTTTTCTACGCTTTCTATTACTTTTGCATTTCTATTCACTACAATGTCATTAAGTTCTTTGTTATGCGATTCACTTATGCTTTCATTTATGCCTTTATTTTTATTATCGAAGAATTTGGTGGAAATGATGGCACATCTGTCTGAATCCTTATCTATAATATCACTTCTCGGACAGCTTACTATGTGGGAAACATTATGGTAATCAGTTTGGGACGACTGTTGAGGTTGATTGCTGGTCGTCTGCGACGGATTCCATAACTGGGAAGTTAGCGAAGGATGCGAGTGAAGGGATGACACATATTTGATGTCATGTTTATGCGACGCTTGACTCTCTGTGTGCAAATGAGACTTAAGTAGCGCGTCGTTGGCCTCTCTCTGTTGCTCTCTCTGTGTTTCAATTGATGGGTAACTCATATTACTTGAATTGTCACTATTCGTTTTAGTCTTAGTGAGGCTGTTGTTAGCAGTGGTTGTGGTAATCATATCTCTGTTACACGCATCCTTGCATGTCTGCAGCGATGTCTGGCCTGCAGTGGCAGAGCGATGCAGTGGTGTCAGCGTTTGTGGCACAGTGTTGGGCAATGCGAGGCTCTCGAAAGCGGCGAGACTGCAGCAGTTGCACGAAGACGTGGCACATGAGATCTGCTGATGCGTGTGCTGTCCCGAACTCACTGCACAACACGGTCCCAAACACTTGTTTTGCTGATAGTGCTGTTCTCGCAGTCGTTGCATGTTCTGCAGGTGTTCTGAAAACGATCGACTCGACGACTCACCGGGAGATCGCATCGATGGCAGACCCGAGAACACGCCCTTCTCGTCCACCGGACGTCTCGTTAAATCGGTTAAGATTTCTGAATACAGAGAGAGATGCGGTGCGAAACCGGCGCTGATATGTGGCGGTAGAACTCCGTGTCCATATAAAGCTGTTCTTTGGTTGGCGTAACCCATGGACGCGCTGTTCAGTCTCATGTAAGGCAGACCCGCATCGACGGACAACATCTTTCCGTACTGCGTGTCCATCGGGAAAGGCGTCATCGGCGGTGGCGGCGCTTCTAAGGTCATCGGCTCTCTGCTCGGCTGTAACAATGATGGGATTAAACCCAAATGGTTGACCGCCGGTGCGGACGAATACGGAGAACTGAGGCTTTGACTCAATAGACTGGTAGCGGCGCCCGGATATGGACACGACTGGTCTGATCCATAAGGCTTATAGCCATAGATGTCGAGTAAAGGCATTTGTTGCGTGAGAGACCTGGCGGGTAAGCCCGCGGCGGCCGCGGCCACCAGTTTGCGTTGCGTCCAACTCTGCAGGTCGTCGTGGTCGGGCCCGCACGAGCCTTCGGGTCTGGTGACGGGTTTGACCGACAAATCGAGCGGGTTATCGACACGCGAGCTGTTCGTATGCACGCTCTCGAAAGGGCGTACACTCGCGAAGAAACTTGGATAATACATGGCAGGGATGGCAGGGATGGTAGGGTGCGGTCCTCAGTGGTGCTTCAGTGCTGCTCAGAGCTGCTTCAGTGGTGCTCCGCTCTGCCCCAAGCGATCGCAGCCAAGAGTAATGGTCACCAAATTACAACGCACTCGCTCGCAGTGTCTGCAGTCTGAGAGAAAATAAGTATTTGAGTCTATAATTGAGTGTGTCTACAATGTCTACAATTGTGCACAATTCGCTCTCTCATAGGCTCCACAATGATTGTGTCCTTAAGTTTTATCGCGAGCTCTGTTTGTTTCGCGCAACAATAAAGGACGGAAAATGTAAAATTTTATCGCCATAAATATATATATGATAAGCGCTTTTCAATCATAACGGAGTTGCACTTCAGCTATGAAACTAAGTTTTTAGTAAGTAGGAGTAAATCCACTGTAACTTTACTACCAGTTTATGCCTGTTATACCATATGTTAGTGCAGTTCAGCTCAAAACAAATTATGCGAGTCTTTCAGTGTTAGGCTTTCCATGAAATTGGCGCTAATTTGGAGAGTTATGAAAATATTGAATAAAACCAAAAATGAGAAAACAAAACGCAGATAATTACATGTTAAGAGGTAAGTGAGAGTAGAACTGCTACACCACTGCATGTCTATGAGTGCAGGCCTGAAGAAAGCACTGCTTCACTAACTCTAACGCGTACTCAGTTATAGTGAGTTATCACCGCCGGCTCTTATCTTACAAAAAATTGTTCATAGCATAGCTTACATACACGTACACGTACGCCATAGTGGCAACACTGCATTGGACTGCATTGGGGCCACATTAGCACCGCTTTAGGACCACATTAGGACCCCATTAGCAGCACCTGAGTGTCGCATACGTGCGACCAGTGTTGGCAGCGATCGCCACTCCGACGCTAATACGCGAAACAACGCCAATCATACATGTAATCATACTTTTTTGTTTCAACAATTCATATCCGGCGATGTGTGCCGTAAACAACAATAGAGTTGAAGGCAGAGAAAACAAGTCTATTTGTATGATATTTGTCATATTTGGTTGCGATAAGAGAGTTGTGCGCTATCATTGAACGCATACATCGATAAAGTGGAGTAACTGTAAGTGGCGTATCGTTGGACTGATTAGAAGCATATAACGCGCTAAACGTGACGAGAAGTAAAACTTAAAAACTGAATCAACTATTTTCGAACGGGCATACAATGGCATGGATTGGCATAGAGTTGCATAGAATCGCATGCAATCGCGCTCGCAATCAATACGCTGTGTAACTGCTAGACTAATATTCAAGTAGTGTTTGTGTAGTGTTCGTTCAAATTAATGCTTTAATAGCGACCTTCACAGCGCTCGCCAACAATACGTTCACAGCATCGTAGAGACACTCGCATACGGACTCGAATGCGAACTCGTATACCGATTCGTATACAACGCCGTGAAAGGCATTCAATGTTTGGCGAGTATTGGTTAGTCTCAAAAATAGTCTCCAACAAGAGAAAGGCTCAAACAATTTGGTGGTTTCGCTCATATCTGTACAAAACGCGAACTTTGTTCGTATGGAAAGGTTAAGAGAAGCAGCAAAAGCAGCAAAAACAGCAAAACAGCGTCGCATCCAAACGAACGCACAAACATTTCAGTTCTGATGTTGTGTTGGATATGTTGGATACACATGAGAAAACTACATGCAATGCAAGACTCTCTCGCTCTCTC
This sequence comes from Microtritia minima, assembly GCA_034699355.1. Lineage (NCBI taxonomy): Eukaryota > Metazoa > Arthropoda > Arachnida > Sarcoptiformes > Euphthiracaridae > Microtritia > Microtritia minima. The sequence continues at coordinate 18,044 of JAQIYA010000488.1, forward strand.
CCTCTCTTCAGTTGAAAAACTTTTCATGAGTTTGAGTTTGCATCGTCACTGCTGTTCACGCTATCGCCACAAATGTGTGCACTATAGGGTCAGTTTGAGTGTTCACCTCTTTTCACTGCGAGCACAGCGAGCATTGCGTGCTTTGCTGCTGTAGAGCAGCGAAACTCTCCATAGTGTGTTACTGTACAGTACAGTCTATGCAGTCTACGCTATAGCGAGTGCGAGATCGATAATTCACAGAGAGTTGCTTTACTCGTACTTCACTCTCTACTCGCAGTCGCATATATAGTGAGTTTCGCTCAGTTTTGCCTTCTCTTCCTTTATTTTTTGACTTTGTTCGCACTCATTGCTGGTTAACATGAATTTTCGAGGCATAAACGCTTGCTTCCCATTATTACACATTGCGCTAACTTCGCTAACTTTGCTAACTTTACCCTAACTTTGCAATCGTCCCACTTTCGCTTCCTCAATGTCCTTACAGTTTGCTGTGTATGTGTGTGATTATGCACAACAAGCGTACCACTTCTGATAATATACTGGCATAGCATATATGTATATATATATACCATATATATATTTATATATATCTATATTGATTGTGAAAAGTGCACACATATAGAGTGCGTTACGAAAAGCAGTCACTAATTGCGCCACAATTTGCTCTACTATTTGACACCACTCGCTGATCAAGTTTGTAATTCTTAAAACTCGAGTCGTTTCGTCGTTTGGCCGAAATATCTTTATATCAATCTTTTCAAGTTTTCACATCGCAGTACTATTCGTGGCGAACATACACTTTATAAATATTTACTTGAATGCAAAATTCAAAATATAAATTAAAATTCATCGGCAGAGCATATATTATAGAATAAAAAATAAAAAACATAAAAATGAATTCATTTTAATAATAAGTGCTTTGATTTTGCTTTTTAAACCGCAAACCGATGGTCTAATAATACAAGTAATTAAAAGGTCAACAACGAGATAGTCTTATTGAGAGCTTTTGCTGATCCAGTCCTTCCACACCAGTTCTTAAGAAACGATAATTAGTGTCAATGAAAAAGCATTACAGAAATTGAGGGTCAGATGAGGGACGTATATGTTGTGTGTGTTGTCAACAAAATCATGATTATATTCGTTTTAAGGCCTGATAATGATTTTATAGGCGACTAATTTGTTTGTGCATATCATTTTCAATAATCAAATATAAATTGCGAACAATAAAGAAGACCTAAAATTCATTTTTATTATGGACAAGCGTTTAATGAAGATTAAAATTCAGGCACAGTATCGCACAATAAATACAAGAAGTACTAGAAGTATAAGAAGCGAACATAAAATCTAAATAAAATCTCATACTTAAGTATAAAAGAGGGAAACAATATTAGCAATTATCGAAGTTATTGTCGAAGTGTTAGACAAGTGTAAAGCGATGTAAGACAGGAGCTCAAAGCGAGCTCAAGTCAATGAAATGCAAAAATTATGAATCAAATAATTGGTAGTGAAGTACGCATATAAAGCATATAAATGGGTGCTATTATTTACATAAGCGGCAGCAATGCCTGCAATGCCTGCAATGCCTTCAATGCCCCGCTTAATGCTCGAATAAAGCTGAAGATGAACCCAAGAGGAAGTATTTGAAATGCGAGTCATATCGCAGACCAACACATACCCAACGCATAGCCAGCATTGAATGGCAGCAACAACTTTGAGACTCATGTCAACGCCGAGCGCAGCAGAGAGTAGTATAGAGTGAGAGTCAGGAAGCGTGACATTTCAGTTCCACACTAACTATGATACTAATGAACTAATATAAAATCTCATCATAACGTTAATTATTAACGATAAGTTGCCGTTCAAACTATTGAGCACTAATACAGTCGATG